>PVHX01006348.1:0-101664 GCA_004024805.1 Geosciurus inauris | reverse complement strand
TCTCTCTCTCTCTCTCTCTCTCTCTCTCTCTTTCTTTCTTTCTTTCCTTCAATTCTGAGCAGAACACAGCCGTGCATACCTGTAATCCCAGTTACTCAGGAAGCTGAGGCAGGAGGATCATAAGTTCAAGGCCAGCTTGAGTAACTTAGTGAGTCTCTGCCTCTAAATAAATAAATAATAAATAAATAAAGGGCTGGGGACGTAGTTTTGTGTAAAGCACCCTTGGGTTCAGTTCTCTGTACTGAAAAAAAAAAAGGAAGAAGAAGAAATTTTGAAGGGTCATCCTTTGTTATTTTATTTCAAACACTGAGATGGTTTTAGAAAGCAGTAGGGTTTTTTTTTTTTTTTTTCACCCTCACAGGTGTTGAGCAATAGATGTGAGATATATTTATAGTGTTGAGGAATTTATAACATTTATATTTAGAAAGGGTTGAAAGTTTCTTACTAATTCCAGCAATGCCTCAATTTTTGGTATATTTTAGAAGCAAGGAGAAACTGAGGTAAACAGAAGTGAAACCATTCATACAGGATCATGCCAGGAGCCCAAAATAGAGGTCACTAGGGGCCATATGTGTTTCCCCCTTATTCTCCTCATCCAAAAACTTACCTGAATTCTACTGGGAGTCATTCTTCATTTCAGTGTTTCTTTTTAAATATCACATTTCTATGTGTCCCTTTTCACAATTGATAATATTTACATTTGTATAGAACTTTCCATACCTCTTCTCTTACTTTGTGTCCTTTGTTTTTATAGAAAAGGAAACTGAGGTTCAGACTGGTGATGTGACTCACCAAGATGACACAGTTAGGGAGGGAAGGACCCAGGATTTAAACAGACTCCTGACCCAGATGCTGTCCTTAATGCCCCTCCCTCTCCCTTTTTCCTTTTCCTACTGTTCCCTGCCTCTGCCTAATCCATTTTGCTGCTCAAATTATGTTTGAAGTCAAAGCTCCTTCTTCACCTATTTCATTCTGTTTTCCTTTAAGGAATTTCCAACTCTTTCTCTCAACTCCACTTAGCTTCTGTAACATCCTGTGACCTTGGGTGGGGGTGGGTCATCAGTCTCAGTGCTTCCTGGAACTCCACTCTCACCAAGAGATAATACAAAGAATCACACTTATATCTGGGGTTTCTGTGCCATATTCCCCTGAATTAAATTTGATACTTAGAGCGGCTCCCTTTTAGGAGAATTTTTATGTCATGGATAGCAATAATAAATCCGTTTATCAAGAGCGTGCATGTGTTCGCTTTATTTGTACTTTTGTGCAAGTTTTCATTTAATATTACTCACAGGCCTGTGAAGTAGATAATATTATCCTCACTAAATAGATCAGCATTTTCCCAGAGACCTTTCCGTGATGCTGGAGATGTTCTTTCTGCACAGTCCAGCGCTCTAGCCATTAGTCACATGTAGCTTTTGAGCGCTTGAAATATGGCTGATGCAACTGAGGGACTGAAATTTTAATTTAATTTAATTTAAATTGGAATAGCCACATGTGGCTTGTGACTACCGTATTGGACAGCCCAGCATTGTAGAGCTTCACAATGGTCACCAATGTGTACCAGACCGGGGGACTGGAAGGTCATCTTTGTCCCCATTCTTTAGTAAAAAAAAAACATTTCACTTCTCAATGAATAATGGGCAAAGCATTTTTTCTAATGGGCACTCAGAGCTCAGCACACAGCCCCATTGTGGGTCACCCTGTGGCCATCCTAGGGCAAAGTCCTGCCTGTCTGGTCAGGCAACACTATTTATCTTCATGCAGCTAGAGCAGTTTCTGATGGGATAACTCACTAGAAATGATTCACCTTGGTACCAAAATGTATTCTTCAGAAAAGGAAGAGGTTAGAGAGTGGAGAGATGACTGTAGATTGCACAGATGTTCCATCAGGCAATAGGTAACACAAGGTGACAAAAGTGACTATGCCAACAGCCAATTGCCACTGAGTCAAAGAACTTTGATGCCAGTATATCAAAACCCTCTAGAAAAACTAAAGGGAGTGAAGTATGGCAAGATGCATACTGTCCCCTCCTCCAGAGCTGCATGCAGTATGGGGAAGTCCTGAGCAGCCTTTGAAGAGAATGCAGAGTGATGCCAACACTGCCACATTGGGAGAGACACCCAGAGGCAGTAGGGAGACAGTGGCTGATGTGCCACTTCAGAGGGGCTATTTGCTAAGTCCCAGGAGCTCTCACGTTATAGGAGCTTCTGAAATACCCAGTATAACAGAGATCACCCCAAACATTGCTCAGAGAAAGAACCCCCCACTCCAGAACTCAATTTCTGAAATTACTTAGTTTGACTGTATCATTCAGGGTTATCCAAGACACAAAACCAATGCTATGTATCCCATTGAGACATATGTGTAAGCCATAAATATTAATTATTTATTATCAATTGATTGATAAGCATATTGACTATATATCCCATACAGAACCTAACGTATATACCCTATTTTTTTTTTGGTACCAGGGATTGAAATCAGGGGTACTCAACCACTAAGCCACAACCCCAGCCCTATTTTGTGTTTTATGTAGAGACAGGGCCTCACTGAGTTGCTTAGTGCCTCGTCATTGCTGAGGCTGGCTTTGATATACCCTATTTTTATATATGCCCAATTGATATATAGGATATACCCTATTGATAGATTTACATATACATCTCAATATATATATTAGGAGATATATATATCCTATTGATATATTTATTAGTAAAGATTTTTTAGGAGCAGTTGGCTCATGTGACTCTGGAGACTGAGAAGTCCCAGGATACACTATCTGCAAGCTGCAGCGGGAGGAGGGCCAGGGACAGACTTAACTCTGCATCAGGGGCCTGAGAATCAGGGGAGCCACTAGTGTCATTTATCCTGAGGGCAGGATAAAGCCAATGTGTCAGCTCAAGCTGAGAAGGGGCAAATTCTCTTTTTCCACCTTGTGTTCTATTCAGGGCTTCAGTGGATTGGCTGATGTCCCCACACACTGGGGAGGGCCAACTGCTTTAGGAGTCCACCAATTCAAATGCTAATCTCACCCCCAAACACCTTCACAGACACAGCCAGAAATCATATTTACCAGCTATCTGGGCTGCCTGTGTTCCAGTGAGGTTGACGTATCAAATTCCTCGCCACAGTTTCCTTCTGTACACCTGGGCATTTCCAAGCCCTCCAGAGCCCAGTCCATCTCACTGAATCAGAAGCCCTAAAGCTCAGAAGACTCTAACTGCAGGTGTGAATAGAGGGGAAGAACATGGCTGCATGTGAGCAGACTGCTCCGTTTCTAGCCTGATTCTTGTATGACCTGAAACGTAGCACTCAGCTTTTCCCTCACCCTGGCTGGGCCTCAACTCACCTGAGGAACTGTGTCAACGGCACTGTACCTCTGGCTGACCTAGGAAATCAGAACTGTGAAGGCAGGGCTCAGCAGTCTCTCCATGTCTGGGAGCTGCCCAGTGACTCTGAGTCACCCTTCGGTGGTAGTTCAGTCTGAATCTGATCTAGGATCTGATCATGCTGACTTTACCACTGCTCTGGTGCCCTTTCCACCTGGTCACCAGGGACCTGCCCAGGGCCAGGGCTTATTTTCCTTATGGGCCCTGTCTCAGGTATGTATTTTCTTTATGGGCTTTGTGTCAGGAAGTCAGACGACAGACCGAAATGTTTCTGGGCATTTCTACCCCTCTTTGTGCTGGTCTATCACAGCTCTAAAGCCCATCTTGGTGAAGGAACAGGCACTTGGAAGACAGGAGAGACAGGTGGACACTCATCTTGACACAGGCAATTACAGGGTTTCCCTGTATACTTGATATTGACTATTGATTCCATGTTTGAAATGATTTCCTTTTAATTTTCATCACATTAAAATAGATTCCTGTTCCTAATTAGCTAGGTTTTGTTTTGTTTTTTAATTATCACTTCTATTTTTTGGCAAATTATAAAAACTTGTGTGTTTATCAATGACTTTATAGCATTTAATGGCATAAAATTTCCCCCCTTTGGCCCATATAAGTGCTATTTCATGTTATCAGATATTCTGCTAATGAAGCCATCCTTGCATTCTGCATTTCTACAGCAAATCCTGTCTGATGGTAATAAATTAGGCAAAATCCATCTGATGTAGTGTGTGTGTGTGTGTATGTGTGTGTGTGTTCTCTCTGGTGAGTATCAAGGTTACACTGGCTTCTTAAATGGTAACAAGATTCCTTTTTCTTCTTAACACTAAAGTGGTAAATGACACAAGAACTGTCTGTTCCCTGGAAGTCTGGGAGAACTCTGCAGGAAAATTTCATATACCTGGAAGCCTTTACAGGCATATTAGGGAGCTACTCTTTAACGTAGAAATTTTATCCCAAAGTGCTATTGGTTTTTCCAATTATTTATTAACTTGAGTCATTTCAGCCATGTTAATGTTTGTTAGAAAATTCCTAGTATTTCTTAATTGACTAGCATAGAATTTTATATTGTATTTTTATATTTCCAAAGCCCATTATTATCTAATCTTGTTTGAGTTTCTCTACCATATGTGCCAAAGTTTGGGTCTGTGTAAATCACCTATCCTGAGTAGAAGAATTTTTTTTTACTTTATTAACCTTGTTGTTTTTCTGGTTCATTTCACAGTTCACAAATTGTTCTCTTCATCACTTCCTTTTGCTATTTTTGGGAGGCCCTTTTGTCTTTTTCTTTCTAATGTGTATGAATTGATGGCTTTTATTTCATGTGTTTATTCTGTCTAGCAACAAATGCATTAGAGGCTATGGATTTAGCTATGAGCATAGCTTTCTTAACCTTGCAGATACTACAGGAGAAGGGAGTCAATATTTATTGAATGTATGCCCTGTAGGATGCTGTGCTAAGTATTTCACATCCTTCCTCATTTGCAAAATGGAAGGACTCGTGCTGCTCTGTGAGGCTGTTGGGAGCCTGCAGGTAATAATCCAGGAATAAACAGCTAGCCCTCAGCCAGGGTTTCAAAAGTGGCAGCCCTTGCCTTATTTCATCATTTGATTCTCCTAACTGTCTTTACATTCTGTTCCCATTTTACACGTGAGGAAACTGAGCTTCTGCAAAAGAGAGGAATTTGCTCAAGGTCTTCAGGTCATCTGGGGAGAAATATCAGGGCAGGATTCCACACCAGGTCTGTCTGAAGGGCCCCTCTGAATGCACCTGCCCTTGTATGCAGGTTGCTGGAGAGAAAGCAGCAGGACAATAGCAGAAGAGCTGGTCAAGAAAACAGAGCAAAAGCTGGGCCATGTTGACACATGCCTATAATCCCAGTTACTCAGAAGGCTGAGGCAGGAGGAATGCAAGTTCAAGGATAGCCTGGGCAATTTAGCAAGACCTTGTCTGGAAATAAAATAAGAAAGGTTGTGGATATGGCTGAGTGGTAGAACACCTTGGGGTCAATCTCCAGTGACATATGCAAAAGAGAGAGCGAGAGTGAGTTTGAGAGCAAGAGAGAGACAGGAAGGAAGAAGAGAATGAGTAAAATTGCCTATTTTTTTTTTAAATCCAAAACTGCATGGCCTCCACCCCTCTTTAATTCCTATGAGAGGAGGATCATAAATGTCCCCACTCATTACAATAGAATTTCTTTGGAGATCTTTAGTTCCTTTTCCTAGTATAATGGGAAAATTAGTGTTTACTAAAATGCCCCAAGTTGTTTTCAAACTGGCTCGTGGCCCCTCACACAGCACTGAAGCCCCCCCAGGGTATTCTCCCTTGCCTGCTTGGCTTGGGGTATCCCAAGTCCAGCCAGCCCAAGATTCTGGCAGAGGAGCCCCTCTCTGGGCAGGGCCTGTGGGTGCCTCTCCTGGCATCTGATGGTCAGTGAGTTAAGAAACCAGGGGAGGCTGGGTAAGAGGATGCCTTCAGCTGTGGCAATGTATTTGCAGAGGTGCACACCTTTGTTTGTTCCATCTGAGTCCCCTCCAGGAAACAGGCCGTTTATGTAAGTCTGGCAGTTTCTACAAGGTGCAACGCTCTGTACTTTCATGCTGTAGGGCAATTTAATCCATTTCTATGGTGCGGCCCTGCTCTAGTGGGGACTTATTTGTCAATGTGAAAAGAAATGATAGAGGAACACTTGCCAAATTATGCATACTGTGCTGTGAAAATCAGGAAGAACTGCACAGACTGGTCACTAGGATAATCCTGTGGGTTCTTAGCAGGGACAAACCTAGAGGGCGGGTCAGCTCTGGGGAGGAGCTGGACCTTCAGCCCAGTGTGACCCTAAAGTGCCTGGGGATCCCCTTAGGAACTCTCACAACCCTCACGTGTGCTGAGATCCTGTGTTTTCCCCCAGATGTTGCTATACGGTGGAACCTTCTAGCATCCCTTTTTTTTTTCTGGTGGGCAGGTGCGTGTAGGTTGGAGGTTGGGGAAGGACAGGGTCTTCCAAACTCAGTTTATGGGTGAGCTGGGGTAGGCAAAGATATGATCATTCATATCTTTTATCCTGTGCAACAAGTGGTTGATTTGGGATCTAGAATCCAGAACGCCCAAGTTGATTTCTGAGAGATGCCATTTCACATTATGAAAAGCTATAGCACTTTATTACATTTCTGAAAGTCTCTTCTAACACCATGTATCCTATTCGTTTGTGTGTGTGTGTGTGTGTGTGTGTGTGCGCGCGCGCGTCCGTGTGTTTGTAACATCTTAATAAAACACTGGTTGTTGGGACCAAAAGAGTATTTGCTATAAGGATCCTGAGTCTTTATTTATGTTGTCTCCTCATGCTATGTGTTTATTGCTTTTGACACCTGCTTTCCTGAGAATAGAATAACCTGAAAATGAAAGAAACTTTCTTAATTTAGTTTTTTTTTTAAATTTGTTTATTTTGTTTTTGGTACTGGGGATTGAATCCCTTTACCACTGAGCTACATCTCCAGTTCCCCAGTCCCTTTTTTCTTTTTTTCTTTGAGACAGGTTCTCACTAAATTGCTGTTTGGCCTTGAAATTATGATCCTCCTATTTCAGTATCCTACATAATTAAGATTTGAAGTACCTGTTTAACAATTGAACTCTATCCCTTGAAGACAAAGTGAATGATGTCATAGGTACCACCTCAGGACATAAAGGGGTGAAAGATGCTCACAGCTTTTCTCTCTCTTTCCTAAGAAATTATCAGAGGGTCCCCCTCACTTCATCCTGGAAGGTGCAAGCAGATTTGACATCCAACAAGGAATAGCAGGTGAGAACACAATACCTTTCCTTGTAGCCCTTGGACTTGGACTTCACTTGTGTCTTAGACCCAGCTAATAAAAGTCTACCTGACCACCAGCCCATAGTCCACAAACAGGGTTTCCCTGATTGAAGAAAGGAGCTCTCTGAGGGTGTCCCTGTGGCTTCTGCATTGAGCACAATGCCTGGATTGAAATACAATAAAAGAATTGATGCTGTTGAAGATGGAGAGACTCAGGGAAGGGGATAAGCATATTCAAAAGGGCCCACAATGGTATCCAAGGAGAGACTCAAGGCCCACATCCCTCAAGGCAAGAAGAGAGAACTCTTGTGTGGCTTACAAAAGCCCTGCATGGGTAGGAGCTGAGCAAGTATCAGCAAAGAAAAATTCAGGTCTGTTTCCCATGGTGGTACAAAGCACCAATACCACCTATGCCGGCAGCAGAATCTTCTGTGATTTTAGTTCTGAGCACTTTGGCAATAAGAGAATCAAACAGTAAGTTGGACCCAGTTCTGTCAAAGCCTGGCTGGGGCTCTCTTGTGCTCCCTACCACACCATCACCCCTACCACCACTGCTTCAACAGCCATCAGCTGTCCTTTCTCTTCCTTGCTTGAAACTGGCCCCAGTGAATCCTTTCCCCAATTTTCTCCTCTCAGAAGGCAAAAAATGGATTATACATTAAGCATCCTTAATCCAAAATCTGAAATGCTCCAAAATTCTAACTTTTTGAGTGCCAGCTTGATACCACATGTAGAAAATTCCACACTTGACCTCCCATGATGGGTTACAGGCAAAATATAGATGCACTAAAAATACTGCTTAAAATTACCTTCAGGCAATGTGTATAAGGAGTGTGCATATGAAACATATGAATTTCATGTTTAGATTTGGGTCTCTTCCCATGACAACTCATTGTGTATATGCAAATATTCCAAAATTTGAAAAAATCCCAAATCCATAACTTTTCTGTTCCCAAGAATTTCAAATAAAGGATGCTCAACTTGTATTCATAAGGAAGTGTGCCAATTCTGGTGGCCAGAATGTGTAAAATCATGGGCTAAGACTTCCAGGTGTGTCCAGGTGGCCTCTCATGATGTTTTCCCCTCCCAGGAGACTGCTGGTTCCTGGCAGCACTGGGCTCCTTGACCCAGAACCCTCAGCACCTGCAGAAGATCCTGATGGACCAAAGCTTTTCACATCAGTATGCAGGGATTTTCCGTTTCCGGGTATGTATACTGCTATCACTCCTTATATGATGGAGCACTCTGTGAACACAGGAGGCCAGAGTCAGTATTCTTGTGGCCTGGGAGCCTGAGAAGAGATTGACATTCCTGTGTTAGTTACACAGACTATCTCATAAGGCTTATTACCTGACCGCATATAGAGAAGATGAGAATTAAAGTGTTTTCATGGAAGTAAGAAAAAATGACAGTAATAGTTAGGAAAAGAAAAGAGTTATTGATCCTGTAACGATGATGGGTTCTTGTCTCTGTATCTATTCCTGCACCATGTCCTGTTATTTTGATTACAGGAGACTCATAGGAGGTTGTAAGCCCCAGGGGATAAGTTCACCCTCATTCATTATTCATTATTCTTTTCTTTCAAAAATATCTTGGTAGTTTTTGCACATTTATTCTTCTGTGAGAATTTTTAAATCATGTTATCCAATTAAAAAGAAAAGCTACTGTGATGTACAATGGAGCAGCATCAAATTTATGTATCAATTTGGAAAAATTACTTTTTTATTGTTTTAATTATTCTCTTCCAGAAACATGGTCTATCTTTCTATTTATTCAGAACTAGTTTAATGTCCTTCAATAAAATGTTATAGTTATGTTTTCTTATTGGTGATCTATCCTCCTGGTAAATTTATTCTCAAATATTTTACAATTTTATAGATAATGTGAATAAAGTTGGGTTTTTGTTTATTTGGTTTTGCTTTGCTCATTTCCAACTAGGCATCACTGGAAAAAAGAAAAGCTACTATTTATTATGTGTTGAACTGTATCTAAATATCTTACCAGACTCTTTAATTACTTCTTATTTTGTTCTTTAGTAGAATCTGGTAGAATTTAGTAGAATTTCAGTGATTTAATAATGTTATCTGTAAGTAAAGATAATGTTTCTCTTTTTAATTTTTATAGAACTTATTTTGCTCGTCTTTGCCCTGTTGCATTAGTTAGAAACTCACAATTTTGAATCAGTGAAAAGAGTCAAATTCCTGTCTCCCTTTGATTTGGGGAAGGTACTTTTCCTGATACGATGTCAGATGCATTTTGCTAAAATTGAATTTGTTAGAATTTTTGAACCTGTATCATATGTAAATTAGCTTCTAGTTTATGTTATTTTTGTCACATCTGCATTATGCTAGCTTTTAAAAATTAATCCGTTGAGTAGTACCTACTTTTTTTTTTAATATTTTTTTAGTTGTAGATGGACACAATGTCTTTATTTTACTTCTTTGTATGTGGTGCTGAGGATCGAACCCAGGGCCTCACGCAAGCCAGGCAAGCGTTCTACCGCTGAGCTACAATCCCAGCCCAGTACCTACTTTTTAATTTGAGATAATTTGACTATTTGCTAATCATTATCTGTTCTTTGAAAGTAAAATAAACAAAAAAGAAAGAAAATAGACAATAGTTAAATTAACTGACCATGCTTAATCACATTTTAAAATGTAATTTCTTTAATACCTTCCATATATTCAGTAGCTATTAACCTGCTCAAACACCTTATTTCTACTGAGGTTAATTCTTGAAATTTATTCTTTACCAGAAAAACCAACAACCATTTCTTTTGTATTTCCAAATGTATTGCCTTAGAGTTGCTCATCTGATAATCCATTGAGTCTTATAATCTGTGCCTAAATCTACTTTCTCAACCCCAGTGCTATATTTTTATTTTTCCTTAATCCAGTTTTTCCTAATCCATCTAATCTGTTTGTACTGATATTTTTAAATAAATCAACTTTGATTTTCACTATTCATGCTATTCTTTTTCTTTTAAGGTTTTGTTTTCTATTATTAATTTTAATTTTATCTTTATTAATTCCCTTTTCCTTTCTATTGGTTAATTTTATTGTTCTTTTTTTATTTTCTGAAACTGCACAGTTAATATTAAATTCTTTTTCAGTGATAAAAACTTTTAAATCTATAAATTTTCCTCTGAGATCTTATCTGAATCTATAGGTATTGATATAAAATATTTTACTTTTGTCCTAAGAATGTAGCTCAGTTGAAGAGTAGCTTATACAAGGTTCTGGTACAATCCCCAGTACCACATACAGACTTACTTTTATTAATTTTAAGATGATTCTTTTTGGTTTTTAAGTTTTGGTTTGTTCATTCATATATATATGGGGGTTGTTCCTTTAAAGTTTATTTAATTTATAAATGATTAAGCATTATAGGAGAGAGTAATCATCAGGTTGCTGAGTTTTAGTTTTGTTAGATTATAGCCAAAGAATATAATCTACAAACTGTTAACATTTGGGGAAATTATTAAAGTGGTTTTAGTCATGGCCAAGTCTATAACAGTTTTTGTTGATGGTTCATGGACACACAAGAAGAATATATATATATATATATATATATATATATATTTTTTTTTTTTTCCACCCCAGTGGTCATGAGTTTATTGAATCAAGCTTTCTGATTTGCAAATTGTGCTATCTGCAATTGTCTGTTTTATCTGGACTTAATTTTTCTGCTTAATTCATCAAATACTCAAAGGATAATTGAAGCTCCTCCTCAAAGTCATTGCTTTGGGACTTCTCATGCTTACAAATGTTTTGGCTCCGCACATTTTCTTATTATATCCTTTGGTGGCCAGAGGTTTATGATCTTTATCTTTTTTTTAGGATAAAACTTGCCTAGCATCCCTATTTGTTATATTTAAAGCATTTGTTCTTGAATTTATCTGATAATCACATTGCCACCCCAGCTTCCTGTTATTTGTATTTCCCTCTTATATCTTTGCTTGTCCCTTTATTACCAATTTCATCGTCACTATTTTAGGCCTGTTTCTTATAAAAAGCATGTTGAGAACTCACTGATTACCACTGTTTCTTCTATCTTCATTTCTCGTGACCTTGAGATTTTTGTTCTGATTTAACTTTCATTGGATAGAAGCAGCTCCTTGCATAATTTCCTCAGTCTACATTAGGGGTTTTCATTTGCTCTTATTGAAGAATGACATTTTGGTTAGATTTAAGATTTTTGAAACACATTCCTTTTCTCAAAATTCCCATTGTCCCATTGTCTTGTGGCTTCTGATGTTGCAGAAGAAAAATCCAGTGTTAATCTATTCTCCTGGCTTTGTATGCAGAATGTACTTTCAAACTGCAAATCTCTAAGAGGTTCTCTTTCTTTCCTTGGAATTCAGAAATCTCTCTGGAATATATACAGATGTGTGCCTTTAAGAAATAGTCTTGCCTGGAATTCAGGGAACCCTCTGTCTGAAGACCAACCTCCTGCTTCTCAGTCTCCTTCCGTCATTGCTGGGTCTCTTCCGGTGCGTCCCCAGCTGGATGTGTCAGCCCTGTTTTCACTTCCCAGAGTCCCACTATGTGCATCCTGGGTCTTTTGATAGGCACCCTGGTGCTGCTGCTGTCACTGCTGGTTCAGGGACACACAGGAGTGCACTGGAAGATTCAGGATTGAGCTGTGCCTGGGCTTACCCTGGAGCTGCCAACACGGTGGTGAATGGGGAAGTTACTTAGGTGATTTGGACAATCAGACACCCAGGCAGGACACACTTGGCCCTTCTGGGTGACAAAGACAGTTGCACAGTTCCCCAGAAACATCTGCAGTGCTGAGCTTTGGAGATCTCTTCTCATGATTGTGTGCTCAAGCACTCTTTCTGGAAAGCACCCAGTGTCTATGACACCATAGATGCTTTGCCCAAAACACTTCTGGTTTTCTTGTCAGGCATTTGGATGTAGGAAAAATGGTGCCTGCATGGTTCTTGGGGGGGTAGAAACTTTATCCAGACACCAGTCTTCCTTGTCCAGAAATGCAAACTGAGAAATATAGGTTCATGGTCTCATTCCTAACAATCAGTCAGACCATTTACATCCTCTCCTACAACAGCAAACTTATCTGATGTTCTCTTTGTATAGGGAGAGAAAGTTCCATCAGCATTTCTGGCAAGAGAAGATGGAGGCAAGGGTGATTTCTATAACCACAGAAATAACCAGAACAGCCTACTGGAGCCAGGATACACTCACTCATGGAAGTCTTCTATGCACCAGGCTCTATTCTGGGTGCCAGACAAAAGGACTGTTAACAAACAGTCCCTCAAAACAACACTCTCACTTTCACAGTGTCATCTGATCCCAGTCACTGCCTATAGGGAAGTTAGTTCTTAATCTTACTATTATTTGACAGATGAGGAAACTGAGTCATAGTGAAGTGTCTCACCCAAGATTTGTTGCATGGGTGTTAAGTGTCAAAACCAGAATTCAGACACAGTTCTACCAAATCTCTACTCTATGCTGTCACTCAATTAAGCACAAAATCCAAATTGTGGGAGCTGGAATCAGCTTTCCTTCATGGCTTCTAAGAACATCCATACTCCCTCAGCCCTGTCACCTACACATCTTACTGCTCCCTATGAGAGGACTGCAAGTCCACGGCTATGCCTGACTCAGCTGCAGTGCAGACTCATCAATGTCCATGAAGACATGGTTCTTTGCTGTCTCATCTCTTAGTCTCCATCTCTGCTCTGAAAGTGCGTCCTCAGCGGGAAGTGTCAGCCCAACATCTGGGACATCCAGCTGTGGAAAAGGCCATGTGGATGAGAGATCCTATCTATCCAGCGTTAGCGTAGCCCCTGTGGCTTCAACTTGCTTTCCTTAAGGCTCAGGTCTGAGGCTGGAAGCCCTGCTGCTTATCCAGCACAGGGGAGGCCAGCAAAGAAACTCAAGTCTGGCTTTGTAATGGATTTTCCTCATTTGGCCATGTCCCTGGGTGAACCGTTTAGAGTTGAACGCTAAAGATGAAAACAGTCTGTTTTGGAGAGGAACATCTGGCTCATTTGAGCTCTTAGCAGTAGCAGTGCCAGCCAGTTACATTTCTCTGCTGTAATGGCAGGACCAGTGTGACGTGAGGACAAGAGAGCTAGCGGGAGACTGTCACCACCTCAGTCCTCCTGAGCCACGAGCATCATTCCGCCTCTAAGCCTTTGCCCACGTGGTCTCACCTCCTGGAACTCCTTCCCTATCTTCTCACCACCTGCCTGAATCTTATCTCTTCTCTCAGGCCCTCAGCTCCTGGTGGGTTTTCCTGCCCCGTTACAATCCTACATCTACCACTCTTCTTGGTTATCCAGCACATTCTCCCTCTTCCGCCCTTTGTGTACAAGAACCTAGAGAGTCCCCTGTGTCTTTGTAGCTCACAAAGAACTTGCCAAGGTAAGGTCATTGTTAGCAGCAAAGCCAAACTAGAACCCAAGTCTCCTTCCTTCTGGGCTAACTTGGTCTGTGCCTAATTTTCTCTGTCTACCAATATAAGTGACATGCCCGTGTCCTGTTTAGCACCCTGGGCTGGGATTTTGTTCTGAGTCTAGTTTTTGTTACATCATAGAGGTCATGTTGCAACTATGACTGTCTTTTGACTTAGGTTGGAGAACTACAGACGCTCCTTCCTTCCCTACCACTCCTAAGACATGTGTGTCTCTCTTCTAGTTCTGGCAGTATGGCCAGTGGGTGGAAGTGGTAGTTGATGACCGCCTGCCTGTCACAGGCAAAGACTACCTCTTCGTACATCCTCGGAAAGGCAACCAAGAATTCTGGCCCTGCCTGCTGGAGAAGGCTTATGCCAAGTAAGTATGGGCCTGCCTCTCTCCCCAGAGTTCCCATGCTGGCGCTGCCTGCCTATGCCTTGCTCTTGCTGATGCTCTCTACCAACTGGCCCTATAGCTCTCAGTAGCTCTCCTGAATGCAGGCAATGTCCCTTGGAACATCAGAGCCCTTGCCACCTGGCTGAGCATCCAGTGTAAATAATCATCATGTGTGAGAGCCAGTGTTGGGGCCATCAGGAGGGATCCAGAGGCACATGGTAAAGTGTGGGCAGGGCAGAAGACAGAGATATGCACAGATAATATTATTGCTAGGCTGGTATGAATCCGTATGAAATATAGCCATCCTTGGAATCGGAAGGAGAGCAGTTCTAAGACCCCACATGGATTCCAAAACCCACAGGTACTCAAGAGTGTTATATAAAGTGGTGTAGTATTTGTAATAACCTATGCACATTCTCCTGTATGCTCTAAATCATCTCCTCATTACATGTAATACCTCATACAATGTAAATGCTCTGCAAATAATTGTCCGACTGTATTGTTTAGGGAATGGTGATGAGGAAAGGCTGTACATGCTCAGCACAGACCCAGTTCTCCTTCCAGTACTTTTCATCTGTGGCTGGTTGAATTGTGGCTGCAGAGCCTGCAGATGGAGGGCTGACTGGGTGATACCTCAGTCCAAGTCCAGTGAGAGGGCAGAGGAGGAGCAGGCCCTGACTCCCACCACAGAGAGTCAGGCCGAGTCTGTAGAAGGTAGCATCTGAGTGAGACGGGAAGGATGGCAGGATTCTGCACAATGAGGGAACTTAGAGGCAGGCAAAGACATGGACAGGACACTTCAAGCTGAGGTCCAGGCAGCTGGAGGCCTGGCATGGCTGCCGTGAGGTGGCTGTGTGTGTGGGTGCAGGGCAGATCTTGCCCATTCTCATGTGCTCAGCACATCTTGCTCAGGGACTGCCTTCTGGCACTGACAAGCTGGGGACTTATAGTATCCCGACTCACAGGTTTCACTTAGGCTTTGGGGATGGCTTTCATTCAACAGATGTCTCCTGAGCATCTCCCCATATGCCAGGCACTGGGGTTGGCACTGAGACAGACTCTCAGGCTGGCTTAAGTAGATGTGAGCGTATACATGTGTGTGAGGGAGAGGGCACTGTCACAAAGCCCTTTCTAGGTGAACAGATGCTCAGACTTTCCAGAATCAGAAAAATGCAAATACAAAGAATAATAAAGCACCTCTTCACTCCTTTGAGACTGCAGAGGTTAAAATTCTGGATAATGCCAAGCATTTGCCAGGAATCCTCAAACAGCCCTGGAGGGAGTGCCCCAAGTCAGGCTTCTGAATGGCCACTTGACAACAGATTAGCTACATGCACATCTGTAAGACACTCTTAGAGGGACACTAAGGGGAGGTCTGAGGCTGTTCCTAACAGTGCTGTGGGGGTGCAGATTGGATCTATGGTAGCATCCATCACCAGGGTACATAGGTACCATGAGGCGGGTGCACTCATGAAAAGCTACACAGCAATTGGAAGCCACAGATCCAATCTGCACGTAAGATGGTCCTCAGAGGCCAGGTGCTAAGAGAATGGGGCAAGAGACACTGAGCAATAAAGCACAGTTACTTATGGTTCTATACCTAGGGCAGTGTATACTTGACAAGGACACATGAGAGTGAGCAGTTGTCCCTCACAGGTGAAAGGCCACACAGAGGACCACACCCTGGAGAAGATAATGAACAGGAGAAGTTTCCAGAATCATTACAACCAGGTCCTCAATTCATATGAGGAGAAGCCCACTTCCCAACAGTTAGAGGTGGCAAGTGCAGCCAGGTAACCTGAATTGGCCAAGACGTCTGGTCATCTGACCAGGAGACCCCATTTAGTAGGACTGCAGCCCTGGCTGCATCCCGTTTAGGGCCTCTGGGATGGTAATAATACCATAGTGTCCCTGTCCTTCTGGAATCTACAACCTAAGGAGCAAGGTACCCAGTCCTTTGGACTGCATTTTTCTCTTAAGGCAGCTTGTGAAAAACTGAGGTAGTTGCTCATTCCCAGTGTTAGGAAGAGCTGTTCATTAGCACAGGAGAATGAAGCCCAGATAACAGCTGCAGTTGTTGAACTGGTGCGCATGTTTGGGGAGGTTAATTCACTTCTAAGCTACTTGCAAAAACACTGCCATTATCTTTCCAGCATGGATCCCGCCCTCATCAGTCCATGGGCTCCTTCTTCTCTTATGTGAACAGGGGTAGCATGGAGGTTCACTGGGAGAATTAGAAAGCTGCGGAATGAAATGATGACTTTGACCCCATTTTGTTAACAGCTGACCTAAAGCAATCATTCAGTTTGAAAAGAAATGGGAAAGTAGACCTGGAATCCACATTTTGCCGCCCAAAGAAATTTAGCACAGGGTAAAATGTTTCAAACTATTAAAGCCATTTAAAAGCTTTGCCTCCACCCACCCAAAGAAGGAAGTTCGAGAATGCAGGAGTGAGTCAAATAGAATTATAGCACCTCAGAGCTGGAGTGGACTTCTGTGAGCATCAAACCCTCCCTTCTTCTTTGAAAGGTGAAGAAACTGAGGCTCAGAGAGAGCCTTGTCCAAGGTCACACAGTGTTTGAGGTTGAGCCACGGCAATAGCTGTTCTCCCTTTCACATACCTTCCCACAAGTCCTTGATAATCTTAGTCCTACAGGAAGAGATTTTTCTTCTTGGTTTGGATAACTCTGTGCCTGGCACATGGAGGCCACAGCACACATGTGGAAAATATGTCTGTCCATGTGCAGAGCCCCTCTTTCCCTCCAGGGGTGTAGCAGCAGCCGAGTGAGCATGAGGACTCCAATCTCTCAGGTATCTTTGTGCTTGGAGATTCTGGAAATGAATTGGTCAAGTCAGTCAAATGTGGGGGAAAGAAATCCTTGTTTGGGGGTTCTTTTCCCCAGAGGCCATAAAGGAGAGAGCAGGATTAGGCACAAAATCTGGTAAGCTACACATTATCCTTCGTAGAATCTCTGCAGGTGAGAACTGCAGCATTTCAGCATCCTGTTTGACTCAGATTTAGACATCTGGATTCTTCCTTCTCATACCATTGCAAACAGATAGACATTTCCCCCAAATGAAGCTGAAGCAGAGAAATAAGGACAAGACTCTCAGAATTCCTAGGTCCGGGTGATGAGGCATAGTGACAAGGTGACAACCACAGTTCTCTCTCTCCCCTTTTCTTTCTATTTCCTGTCAGCCAAGGGGGCTAAGAATAGTTGCTGCGTTCCTGAGCATCAGCAGGATCTGTGAGCTCGTGTTTGGAAAGCAGAGCGATAGCTCCTTGTCAAAACACCCAGCTGCGGCTGGGACGGGCTTTGTGAGCATTGCAGATAGATAATGAGAGGTTCTGGCCTTGAGGATCAGGGAAGGGTTCTTCCCATTGTGTGGGGTGTTTCTGGTGGCTACAGAGCAGCATGGGTGGGAGATCTCAGATGAGACCCAGAGCCACTGAGACTGTGTCTGTGAGATAGCCAGGGAGGGGACAGAGCTCCCCACTGCTGTCCTGGAGAGGCCGTGCTGCAGCCCTGGAGGGTGTGGGTAGGAAGGGGCTGTTGCAATGAGGTACTGGTGGGCTCCCAAACAGGCTCCAGAACCCCAGCCTGGAACCCCCAGTAGCCCAGCAATGACAAATATGACTTCAAGAGCTGAGTGCTCAGACCCAATGGGGCACTAATGTGACCAAAGAGAGGCTCTGCAATTGACTGAGCAAGCGCTCCAGAGATAAAAGTCTCCTATCAGTCCTAACCCAGGGTCTGAGAGAGGGAGAGCTGGCAATAAGATCAGAACCAGTTTTCAAACAAGTTGGATAAATCAGTGACATAAAGGTTCCTGTGGAATTGCCCCTTTGTTCTGTGGATCCTTGGCTTTCTTTAGCAACTGGCTTTCTAAGCCATCCAGGCATCTGTGCTGTGTCCTGCTTATAGTGACTACTTAATACATATTTGCTGAAGTGAATTTACTGGAATTTTAGGCAGTTTCTTGGAGGACAGAGTGACCTAGAAGAGTCTGGACTCCAAGAGCATCAAATCCACCTTGCTGTTTCCAGCTAAATGGCCAAGGACAGGGCAGGGCAGGGACTTGTCCAAGGCCAAAGACCCTGTAGAGGCAGCAGTGAGCATGGATCCAGGTCCCGTGACTCAGATCTGATTTTGCAGCACTAGAAAAAAAGGCACAGCAATGTTCCCAGCCCATGCCCGCTGTCTGCCACCTGTGAAATGCCCTACCTCTTGCTTGCTGGAGACAGGAATGTACAGTGCTCTGGAAAAAAGCCAGAGTCTCAGAGACAACAGAGGCAAGGGCAGCTCCCACTGGACAGCTTTGAAGCCACGAGGCAGCCCCAGGCCCCTGCTGCCCTCTGGGCCTCTGCTTCCTGCCCTTTGTAGTTGCCCTGGCTGGATTTTGGGATTCCACAGAAAGATACAGTTCACACCACTGACAGGAACTAGACCCCCTCCAAAGTGAATATGATATGTCTGGCCCCTGCTTCAGTAGAACCACTGTAACTGATGGAACCCCAGGCCTCTCTCCGCTCATTGCTGGCCCCTATCATCAGCTCTTCAGGTGTTGGGGGTCTCCTTAGTGTGATTCTTCCTCCTTGGAATACCTGTACCTCTTTCCTTACCTGCATGAACCTTGACTCAGAGCGTCCTTCCCAGAAGCCTTCCCTAGACCTCAGGTTGGGCTCGGACTGTCCCCTCTGTTCCTCAGTGATCCACCCATTCTTATAGCAAATACAAAACCAAGGAGAGCCAAGAAACTTGACATGTTGTTATTATGACCCCCTTCTAAGGAGAGTGTGTCCTGATGCTCAAGTTCCATTATGGAGGGGGAGGCTGGGAGGGAGCACTGACCCCCCATGCCTCACGATGACACCAGCATCACAGAGCCAGATGCTTGTCTGCTTCACACGGTCCACTCACCAGCTGTGACCCAGCCCCATGAGGCAGATGCTGTTCATGCCCATTCTCCAGATGAACCCTAGAAACCTTCAGCCTTTTCCCCAGGTATTGAGGGCTGAAGATCTCTGAGGCCAGGAATTGGGCCCAGGTAGTCTGTGATGGGCCACTGAGTTGGGGGCAGAATCCAGAAAAGGGAAAAATAAGGGCATAAAAGCTGGGCATTTCTTGGGGTGCAGATACAAAAACAGAAGGCCCGTGGGTGGTGGGAGATGGGAAGAGATACTCAAGAGAACAGTCCGAGGGAGACTTATGTCATATTTGTCCCTTCCTGTGTTACCTGAGTAAAGCCACTTTATCTCCCTGCTAATTCTGGGCTGGTTCTGGGAACAGGAGCTCTGGATCAGGGTCTGGCCAGGGTGGCAACAGGCTTCTTGCTGCTTGTCCCTGCTGGAGGGCAGGGAGGGACTCTTGCTTGCCTTTGAACACATAACTGGTGTGCTCCCTAGCCTGGCCCCTAGTGTGGTGCTGGCACGCAGTCAGTGCTTAGCATGCTGTCCAGCTGAACATGGAGCAGTAGATACTCATAAAAATACCACCCAGGGTTTACTAAGAGCTTGTCATGTTCTTTGTTCCTGGGTGGTCATGCTCCAGAGTGGATCAAGCCACTCCTCACCTGGGAATGCTGCAGAGGGTCACTATGCAGTCTCCCTTTCAGATGTGTCCCCTCAAAGGCACCCGAATGCTAATGTGACTCCCTCCTCCCAGGCTGCGTGGATCCTACTCCCACCTGCACTATGGCTACATCTCAGATGCCCTGATGGACCTCACAGGAGGGGTGGTCACCACTGTCAACCTGCAGTCCTACCCTTCTGACCTGCTGATGATGGTGAAGATGGCGGCCAAGGCAGGCTCCCTGATGACTTGTGCCACCCCAAAGGGGGTGAGTAGCTCTTTGCACTATTCCAGTCTTTGCTCCCCCTGAGTGTCTAGCCAGGGACCCAAAGCCAGGGAGGGGAAAGGCAAGGGCCATGGTGGAGAACCTCGTTTAATCTCAACAGCCCTCCCTCTGAGGTGGGGAGTGCAGAAATCACTTCTCAGAAGAGGAAACAGGCTGAGGGGTAAGTAAGGTGTTCCACACGTAGCCAGAAAGTGCTGAGTGGGGACTCCAGTGATGCTGCCTCCAAGGCCTGGACCTACTGCTGCTTCTTGACCAGGAGCCACAGGCTCCTGAGTTACCAGCGTGTCATCATGCACTGCAGAAGGCAGCTACAGCTCCTGATGCCATGGTGGCTTCTCTGTGTTCTGTTTTATGTTTACAAGCCCAGCACATCTCATTGTGAAAAGCTTGTGGGGATCCTCCAAGGTATTTGAGTCTGTTTGGTAGCATCTCTCCCTTATCCATGGGACACTTCCTGCACTCCCTAATCCAAAATGCCACCAGAGATCTACAGTAGATCAGAGATCCACAGTGTACTTTAAGGCCCTGTTGCTCACCTAAAGGGCCTCGGCAAAATCCCTTCTTCCTGCTAACCATCCAGGACGTATCATGTCCTGGGTCTCGTCCATCCTGGGTGGTTGGTACAGCGAGCAGCCCAAATCCTCGACTCTGTGGTGATCCTTCAGCCATGGGGCGGTCTCCCGGAGCCTCAGCCTCCCATTGGCTGTCATCTCTGCCTCTCTAAAGGAGAGTTCAGCACACCAGGGAAGGGAACTCAGTGCTTGGTCTGCTATGTCCTCTGCAGCCAACAGCTGGGGCCCAGGTGATGAAGAATGGGCTGGTGAGTCAGCACGCCTACACCGTGACCGGGGCTGAGCAGGTAAGGCTGGCCAGCTGGCCTGGTGTCTCTCCCCGTGGTTCCTCCTTGGTGTTCTTGCCCATCTGAATAGGAGCCAGAATCCCGTGCCTCCAGCAAGCCCAGCAAAGTTGACACGTGTCCCTCCTGCCCTCACAGTGACAACTTCCACAGGCAGCCTCGCTCCCTGCTCTTCATCTAGGAGTTCTGCTGCCCGGGATCTTCTGCCCCAGAAACCCCTCAGAGACCTTGCTCTCCTTAAAATGATCTCAGGTCAAAGCATCTAGCTAGGCCAGGGTTT
This sequence comes from Geosciurus inauris, assembly GCA_004024805.1. Lineage (NCBI taxonomy): Eukaryota > Metazoa > Chordata > Mammalia > Rodentia > Sciuridae > Geosciurus > Geosciurus inauris. Next base: position 80,650 of record PVHX01006348.1, on the reverse strand, counting down.
AATCCCAAAAGGAGACAGAAAGACCATGCCCTGATGTGAAGTTCAAGCTAAACTGATAGAACTAAGGTACTATAAACTACAGGGGCTGAACCAAGATAAATTTTACTTTTCTCTTGGGTAAGCAGACAACTTTGAGACTTGAAGTTAGCTCTGTCATACTTAAGAGGGGCCTTCTACCTGTGAGCCCAAGACAGCTGCTGAGTCCCTCATCTCCCAGTCAGCAGAAGAGAAAGAGGTCAAATTTAATCCAGTGGCCACACCAAAGTCCAAAGGAGGCTGGGAGACACACTATCTAGTTGGCTGCCATATGCCCAGATGAAACATGATTCCCAAGGAAGGGGGGGAGGATAGCATTGGAGGGCTATTAACTGACTTGGGTGTATTAACTGACTCGGGTGGACAAAGATGTGTGTAATTGCTGTGTGGGCATGATTTGTCCACACTGAAATCAGCTTTTTCCATTTACAAGGGATGAAGCTGAAGCCTGATAAGAGAAACATCTTTTGCAAGGTCAAGGGATAGCAACCTGCAAAATGGCCCATTGAGGGACCTCATTTCCGCAGTTCCCATCTGTGCTTGTCATGCAACTATAGCATTTGCACTTCCCAGTCTCTGTATTTCCCACTACTCCTGAGGCCAAATAATGTCTTCTAGGCCTTAAGAGACAGAGTTCCAAACTCGAGGGTGTCTGTCTCACAGGTACCTGTGGGCCAGGAAGGCAGAGTGTCAGCTTTAATTTGTGGCCTTCTCAAACTACCCCTCTCCATATCGATCCGTTTTTTCCGGCCATTGACTTGAGGCCAGTTGCTCCATTGTTTCATGTTTTACTGAGTGTCTTGATTCACAGAACAGGGACAGTATCTCCTGTCTCCTGCCTGCCTCTCTAAGGTAAATCAACAAGGAACTGCTTCCTCTGTGTTAGGTGCCTACTAGAAGAGAGAAGGCACCTAATAAATGTTCGCTGGATCAATGGGTAATTGCACTAGCATGAGTGAATGATTGGATTTGTCTTTGGCCTCTGACGATGACATTGCTGATCCACCATCACAGAACATAGCAAGGAGCCACTGGCAAGGAAAAGCTTATCTGATCACCCAGGAAGCCCCAGGAGACCCCAGTCACAGTGGCTCCAGACTCCAGCCCTCCAAACTGTACCCCAAACCCTTCCCTGGGTTCTCAATGGGGACAATCAGTACCATCATCATACCTGGCCACATGTGGACACTCTGCAGTGTGAAGCTCCCCTGCCCCAGATACGGACAAGTCTGGGGATGGAAATAGCTTTTATCTTCAGCTTTTTTCACTTTCCATGCTGTCTGGATTCCTGTGTGGATAAGACCTTGGCACTGTTTCCAAATGTGGGAAAAAGAGCTGTGATCAATTAGTGACATCCCTGTTGGTCATGGGATGAAGGAGTGGTCTGAATGGAGCACCTCACCCGGAATGATCGGTGAGGGAGACCATGTCGTCTGTGGTCTATCCTACTCTGCCATTCTGAGCAGCTGACCCTTCTCAGAATGGGCACTGAGGGTGGCTCATTAAGCTCTGTGGGACACCCTTTGCTCCTTTAGGAGCACTAGCCTAGAAGATCCTCTGTGAAAACAGGTTTCCACATACATTTGGAAAAAAAATGCAGCTCACCATTTTACCTTCTGGGAAACTCTCAGTATGCGTTAGCAGTTTAAAGGCTCTGAGAAGATCTGTATAAACAAGATTAAGTACAACTTGGTTTTAATTTACCATTAGCCAATGAAACCATTTAAACTATCAGTTGTCAATGGAACATATTAAAGAGAATACATCTGAGGAGCTACTATTCCAGGGCAGATAATCTGGGCTACCTCTTGCCCAGTGGTACCTTTTCTGAGAAAGCTGGCCAAGATAAAGAGTCAGGTCAGCAGCCAGGACAGTGAAGAACCTGAGCCCACTCTTACCTTAGCCATGACCTTGCCTCAAATGTGACCCCTGCACCCCTGGTTAAGGTTCACATGGTCACCAATAGGGGACCATCATAAAGGACACCATCACACATGGCTCAGAACTTGACTTGGTTGAAGAATCCTCCTCCAGGGAAAGGAGGCTATAACGCTGAGCCACCAGTGTTAAGATTAAACCAGCCCATAAATGTAGCGTGCTTTTTAATCTGCTCATCCTCCCTCCAGGCAGGACACAGACAGGAAGATAAATGAAATTGGCATTTTTTATTATGCACCTAGCTCTGCAGTGACTCCCCTGGGCAAGGGGGTGAGTGTTTATCTGCATGCCTCATTTAGCCCTGCTCCCAGCCCCTTTGAATCACTGGCTGCTTTTCTTCCATGGGCCCAACTGAGCCTCTGACTATCCGCTGGGCACTGAAGGTGGCTCATTAAGCTCTGTGGGCCACTGGGCGATCATTTCTCATGTCCCTGCTCAGTGGACTCCGGCAGGTGAAGCAGCTAATGATGAACTGTGTGCAAGGCCTGGGGATGGAGCAAGGAGGGATGGGAAGCCTATACCAGGTGATCCTGCGGTGGCACCAAAAGCCAGAGCATGTTCCACTGTGGTGCTGGCCAGAGATGGGGCAGATAAGAGAGCAACAGGAAAGATCCTCATCCCAGCCAAGTTCCAAAGCCCCCATGCGGCCCTGTTGCTTCTCAGGGCAGTGCCCTCTTGGCAACTAGGCTGGGGCTCAAGGGTTATAATGGAGGCCAAGATCACAGCCACATCTCATTTCAAATTTAAGAGCCTGGTCTTTAGAGATAGACAGCGTCTAGGATAAGAATTCTGCCCTTTTCCCGGCTTACTTTATGGCTTTGGAAACCTGGCTTACCCTCTCGGATGCTCAGTTTTCTCCTCTGCAAACAAGAATCACATAACCATCTATTCCAGAGAACTGCATCTGATGTAAGGTAAGTTAGGCCTGCTCCTGGCTCTGAGTCCTGCCTCCACAAATGGGTTTCTCCTCTGAACGCCAATGCACTGTTGTGTTTTCTCAGCCTCCTCTGACCTAGAGCCAGTAGACTCACTCGCCACCACCCGCTCCTTCCGCTCTCTGTTTGCTCAGATGGCATTAGCACAGATCAATATCCCAGCTACAACTCAATCATATTGTAATCCCTCCCTCCAGGCTAAGGGCTTCTAGCCTCTGGAAATGTAGATTCAAGGGTGTGCTGTTATTTCTTGTACATTTCTTACAGTCCTGCCTTTGGCTGACTAGGAGTGAAGGATCCAGGGTGCTGAGGTTGGTATCTAGTGCGTGATGATAAGGAAGGATGGAGGCAAGGAAAGTTTGGCCACTGTGAGCCATCTGCTCATAGAGGCTTCTGGCTAGCGCCGCGGTGCAGGATGAAGAGGGCTAGCCTTAGCCCCTGAGCTCCCAGGCTGTCCTAGTCTTGCTCACAGCAGTCTTCTGTACACTCTTCACTCACAACAGCACTGTGGAGATTGCACTCCAGCTCCCAAAAGGCTGCTAGCAGGAAAGGGGGCCCTGTTCCTGGGCTAGAGATACTGTCTGTGACAGGGGTTGGAGGAGGCTGGGGACTCATAAAGATCTCTCTGCAGCCGGAAGCAGCATTCCCTGCTATTTATCTGCTATTAAATCTGAGCTCTCCCAAGTTCTTGGAGGCAGTCGGAGAGAATGATAAAGTGGCACCTGCCCCTGCAAGGGGCTCAGCAGAATGAGGGGCCATTTTCTTCTCTATCTCATTCCAACTCCATGCAGGCGGCAAGAAAGACATTGATTTTTTTTTTTCCTTTCAATTTTTTTGTTTCCTGGCTGCAGCCAAATGAGGTCAGAAGTTAAATTAGTCCTCAGAGATAAAAAGCAGCTGCATTCATATTCCCTCTTTCTGCTGACTTTTGCCAGAGAGCCCTGACAGTTTCCTTTTCTGTTCTTCGTTACAGATTCAGTACAGGGGGGGCTGGGAAGACATCATCCGCCTGTGGAACCCCTGGGGCAAAACGGAATGGAGAGGGCGCTGGGGAGACAGGTATGGCTCTGGAAATCAACATAGTTTCTTCATTGAGAGCACAGCACTGAAAGCACCTGCCCGCAAGGGCAGCACATCCTGCCTGGGCAGAACTTACTGCAGACCTGTCTAGTTCACAGCTAGGTGTGGCTGTAGGTCCACCTCACATTCCCATGATGCCATTCTTTAGGTGTCTATCAGGCAATGATAGTGTATACTCTGTACACAGTGTGCTCTGTGCTAGGTGGGTGCTAAGAGGGATGTACAGATGACAAGATCTGGTGTCTGTCCTCTAGGACATTAAGGTCTAGAGCTGTGAACCCACATACTCAGGCCAGGAGGCAGGGCAGGGCTGAACCCATACTTGGAAAGAGAGAGAGATGGAGAGCAGGAGCCTCATCCTTGGAAGGGATCCCATGGACTCACATCTGGGGGAACTGGAGAAACCAAGACAAAAGTCTGAATGATCTTTTTACTCAATCTGCTCAGATCAGGCCTGCCTGTTGATCTGGACTCCCATGTGTCCCAGGCACTTTATTCATGGTATAAGTAAATGGAGTAGGTGGATCTCCAATGTCCTGATGAGCATGCCCTGGTAGGGATCCAGCTGTTTGGTCAGGGGACAATCCTAGGTGTCCTACCCCTCACCCAACTGATAATGAGCAGGTGGCCCTGAGAAGGGTAGAGGGACAACAATATGTTGCTTGTTTCTCCTGGCAGCCTGTGAGGCACTCCTCTGAGGATCTGGGCAGATGTATGAAATGCATCACAACAGAGTGGCCGCCGCCTTGTTGCTGGTGGGGAGGGGGGTGGAGAGCATTATGGGAAAGGAAATGCAATGCGTTCAGACAGGAAACAGGACCCAACAAGCTGTGGAAAGCAGCACTGTGAGCACACCAGGTTCTGGAAGATGGGTGCAATCAGCTGGCTCCAGACCTCACTCCACTCCAGTCTGCCCAGACCCAGCCTGTGGCCCCTGCCAGACTATGGCACCACTGCTCTGATTCTCTGAGACCCAGTGCTGGCGTGTACCTGGCACATGTGGGCATTCAGAAAATATTGAGATGAAGGTTTAAGGGGGGTGGAGGATGAGTAGAAAATGAGGGAGAGAGGAAAGAAAGGAAGAAACAGGAAAATGAATTTGTAGATGTCCCCTGGAGAACAGGGCCACCAAATCCAGCCACAGAAGAAAAATGAACTTGCAAAACCATGAACCAGTCCAGCCTGGCAATGTCTTACTTACTGTTCCCTTCCTCCTTTTCTCTTGTCTTTATTCTTTCTTTGTCCCCAGGGATCTCTTTTTCCTTTTCAACACAAATTCTAGTAGACTCTTCCTTTTCAAGTTCTTCTTGTCAGCCATTACCCCAAACTGTCAAATACGGCACAATCGGTGATTAGATTTAGCCAGAATCTCTAGTCTGGGGTTGGCTGTTAGGGGTAGGAGTAGAGGGAAGGCCAGTGGCATTGACAGATTCTGTAGGCTAGGGGAGCAGGCAATAATCTCCCAAGAGTTTCTACACTCGTATCCTCAAGCTAAGCCTCAAATGACCAGTGAAGGTAGCAAGGGAAACCAGAGATCAGGGAAAGGCAGTGTCCCATGGTTGGGCATGTTGGGAAGAATTTCATAGACTGGATTGAACATGAGTTGCCTTTGGGGGAAGGAAATATGCTATACTTCAGAAGGGACACTGAGTAGAAGGGCCAGCATTGCCACAGTCCCTGTCCAGCAACATGTGTAGTCTGCTCAAGGCCAACAAGCTGGCCTGAGTCAGAGGAAGTGCAGAGAGAGAGCTGGGACTAGACGGCCTGATGCCAACATAGAAGCATGGATTTATTCCTTACAAGCTCAGGCATGAATGAAGGGGAGTTGTGCCCGCAGAGAGGAGATCTAGCAGCACCTGCTTGGTAGGATCATGTCCCTTATGAATGCTGAGGGTTGCCACCTCCTACCAGAACCCAGACTGGAAGGAAGCGGTAGGATCCGCATAATCACTGTCTCCATGCAGGTGGTCGATTTCTTCCTACTTTTTAGGAATGGAGATGGATGGAGAGAGCCGGATGGCCTAATCTCAGCCATAATTGAAATTTCAGTCGCACACACTTAAAGGCAAACTTGCATGAGTCGATAGTGTATTGATTTACACTACATTTATTTTCCCTTACACACTGCAGAAAATGTAATTATCACTTAATTATAAAATTGCCATTTTACAATAACACATCTGACTACCTCAGCCTGCAGCCAGAAGCCCGAGTGGTGGTCTCTGCCTTGCTGTCCCAGCACAGAGGTGACCCAGGCTGTCAATGTGAGCTCCTCCACAGGAAAGATCTTATTAGATTTGGTGCCTCTGGGTCTCATTGCCTGTGAGCATGCCTCTGCTTTGAACAGCAGACTGAAGGAGGGACAGCTGCTCCCTTCTGCCTAGGAGGGTCTCCTCCTCACCAGACCCTGGGACAAGCTTCATCATCCCAATGATGTGAACGGCAGTAATTAGTTAACTAAGCAAGGAAGCAAGCAAAACATTGTTGTGTTCTGACTTCATGATGAGGCACGTGTCAGACCCCTTATGGTGTAATGGTGCACAAGGCTCCTTGGTCTCTTGGCACTTGGAGTCTGGCCAGAGGGCAACAAACTAGCAATAGCAATACAGGGTGCTGAGAGCTGAAATAGGAGTGTTGAGGGACATTGAGTGCTCAAAGGAGGGCATCTGCTCCCAATGTGGAGCAGGTGGATCACTGGGGCCATGGGAGGCTTCGCAGAGGAGGTGCCCTTTAGGAGAGATGAGTAAAAGTTAGTAGGTTACAGAACAGACGGGAGGAAGAGCACTCCAGATGGGGGGAACATCAAGGTGAAAGCCAGGCTGTGGGGTTGGACTGTCTTTAAGGAAATAAAGACATTCCTGACTGCTGGAGCATAGAATTCAAGCACGAAGTGGGGTGGGGAAGTAGGGAATTTCCCAGGCAACTAGTGAGGTGTGGGCAGAGGCCAAGGTTTCTTTAAATAGTTTGAACTTTGCCCTGAGAGTAATAGAAAGCCACTGGCATGTTTTAAGTAGGGAAAGGACATAATCAAGTTCACACCTGAGAAAGATGGTTTGAATGGCAGTGTGGAGAATGAGCAGGAACGTGGGCAGGACCGGATAGAGGGAGACCAGTTCCATGTCCAAGAGTGGGTGAGGGTGGTATGGAAAAGGTCAACAAAAGGAGGGGTAGAAGTAAGTGAGTGGCTGCAAGAGGGGTCTAGGAGGCAGAATAAATAAAGGAATAATACTTGGTGACTGTTTAGAGCTGGGGGTAATGAGAGAGAGAGACAGAGAGAGGGAGAGAGAAGGAAAGACGCTTCATTTTTCTCACTCGGGCAATAGAGGAAGTAAAGAGTGAGTATGGGGCAGGTGTTTTGAGGTCACTGTGAGACTCTGGTGGAAATGTGTGATGGGTATAGATCTCTCCAGAGCTCGGGATAGAGGAGCAGGCTGGGGCCAGGTGTTTGGAAGCCATCAGCATGAGAGAATGGCTGAGTCCTTTCCCTAGGTAGAATAACACTCTCCACTTTTCCCCAGGAAGTAGTAACAGCCTGTGACAAGCAACATATGGTTGATATGGGGCAACATATGGTTGATACACAATGCTCTGCGAGATCTCACCCTGTGTCTCTCCATGTACAGGTCATGGGAATGGCAAGAGACTCGTGACCAGCGGAAAAGCCAGCTGCATGAGAAGAAGGAAGATGGAGAGTTTTGGTATTACCCTCTTTAAGAAAACTGTTTTAAATCTTTAACCATCGCCTAACCTCTCAGTCCCTACTCCTTTCCATAAATTTTCATGAGGTTGGAAATGAGAATTACAGAGACCTATTTAGGGAGGTCCTATTTTTTCTACAAACACAAAAAGACTTTGGATGGGAAATTGTTGTGTCCCCTATCTTGGTGTGAAAGTCACCTTGGTTATGAGATACTGGGATTTTCCAGATATTTTGATGGTAAAGAGAATAAGGGCATCCAGGGTTTGCAATGAACAGCTTCTTAGAAGCCAGGCAGCCCATATCTTATGTGCCATCTTGTTGTGACCCTGCATGCAATTCCTCAGTCTCCTCTGGCATGAATCTCCAAAAGAGGAGCGGGAAGTTTCATTTCTTAACCTGATTCTGGAATTCTGGGTGGGATGTCACTGTCATCACCCAAAAGTCAGGCCAACTAGACAACCAGATGTTTTAAAAACACAAGTTCCACCATGTGCATACATCTTAGAGGTGAAAGTGGCCATTTCTTGGAGGGATTGTTGGGTTTACTTAGTGACATATTTAGATGGAATTTAGCATGTGTGAAAAGGAGCCTGGGTCTAAATTCTTAAGAATCAAAGGAACAAATGTCAATTAGAAGTAAAAATATCCTCAACATCTCTACTTTTATCACAGTAGGAGGTGGGATTTTAGGTGCAGACTCAATTTCGTTTTCCTAAAAACCTCAACAATGGATTTGGCAAAGGGCTGTAGGGAAAAGCAAACCTCCCAGCAGCATGCGGGTCCCACAGCAGGGAGGCTCCTATGTCCCATTGGTCATGGAGGGCTCATGGTTGGATCAGTGACTCAGGGAACAATTAATAATATAGCCCCTCTCAGGTGACATGAAAAACTCAGAATTTGATTGTCATTGTGCTCCCAAACACTGGAGGGAGAGATCCTAAAAAAGCAGCTTGGTGCTGAATAAGCAAGAATCCCACTCAGGTCTTTGGGCGGGTCAGTGGTAAGTCAATGGATACTTCAGCTGATATTGAAAAGGTACAATGAATCAATGGGAACCCCACCTGGGGACATAGTGATCATCCTTTAGTGACATGAATCTGTTTTCCATAGGATGTCTTGTCAAGATTTCCAAGAAAACTTCTCCAGTCTATTCATCTGTAACCAATTCCCAATCACTCTGGACCATGGGATCACACTCTATGAAAGATGGCACCTAATAATGTTTAAGAACCAAGTGCTTCTAGGAAACACCACAGGTAGGTATGATGTTGGGGATCATTCTGCCAGATTACAAGACCTTCAGCCCTAGCACTGCTCTGGTTTTGACTGTCTCTGACCTTTGGTTCTAAATAGACCATTGGCCTGATGCTGAAAGGAGAGGAATTTGTCAGCCTAAAGAAGCTAGTGCTTCTCCAAGGAACATGGTAGCTGGTGGGAGGTAGTGGGAGAATCTCTACCATGCCTCCCTTGCCCTTTGTGTTCCACCAACATTCTTCTCACGTCCATCTACTTCTGTGGAATGGAACATAATCCCTACTCTTTAGTAAATATCCAGGAAGGTGCGGAAGTCTGTGGAAAGAACCCTGGACCAAAGTCAAGGGCTTGCTTAAACCATTGTCTTTGCCTTGCATTAGCTTTGTGACTCTGGGAACATAGCTTATCTCTGTCCTCGGCCTCCCCAACTGTAAACAGTGGAATTAGCAGGCCTATCTGCTCCTTGAACCTACAAAGCACCACCCAGACAAAAGGAAGAATGTCCTTACCCCAGCTTGGTTGTGAGACAGCAGTGGTGGGCACTTCTGAATCCATTACCAGTTTCCCCTGGAATAAAACTTGTTGACTTTGTCTTTAGAAGAGTCACCTTCCCTTATTGTACCTCCTGCTCCCTATGACATTGATGAGCAAAACTGCTCCCTGTGGAGTTGAATCTGAGTGTACTAATGCATCCTTGATAAAAGTAGTTGTGAACAACATATTCGTGTGTGAAAGTGTGCATGTATACACATGCATTTCTTCTCCTGAGCAGCTGTCTGTTGAGAATGAGTTGGTTGAATGACCCCAAGCCCTAGGGTGTCCCCCTTTTCAACCTCCTGGTACTAGTGATCACTCGGCTACTCAGAGATCCTCCTTACCAGGAGGCCATGGGCAGACTCAAGGAACTGTCCAGTCACTCTTGAGCAGCAAATGTTGATTCATCTTCCTGAGCTGTGCTTATCCATACAGCCAAATCTTTTCCCTGGACATAATGCATATCAATGAACTAAACAAAATTATACACTGGGGTCATTTTTAGGAATACCTTACAGAGAGAGGCTGGGGGAGCCAGTGATGCAGCACCTGCTATATGCTGCTCGGTGTATTTTTTTTTTTTTTTAAATATTTTTTTAGTTGTAGATGGACGCAATGTCTTTATTTTATTGCTTTGTACGTGGTGCTGAGGATCGAACCCAGGGCCTCACGCATGCGAGGCAAGCGCTCTACCACTGAGCTACAATCCCAGCTCCTGCTCGGTGTATTTTAATGCATTGTCTTATTCAATCCCCATAGAAAACCCATGACTGTGATGGTCCTCCAGGCGCCCCCACCCCCACCCCAGCAACTCTCATAGCTTCCCAGTTGTAACCTAAATCTTCTGATATGTGTCCATTCACCTTAATCCTGACTTATCTTCATTTCTTCATGCATTTGAGTCTAATGTTTTCACATGAGTTTTTTCTTCTTGCTCTGGCTTCCATGCGCATGCTTGGGTAGAAGAGAAGTGTGGATCTCCATCTCTGCCTGTTTTCCCATCTACTTTGGTGCTGGGACCATTGACACCATTTCAAGGCTCCATGGTTACTATCAGTGCATAAGTTCATGCATACCTGAGGACTCTGAAATTTCACTTGTTATTATAAACACAGCCCTTGACTTTACATTTAAGAGACATTAACAAGCAGGGACTATACTCCCTCCATGGTTTTAAGAGGAGGAGACTGGAATTTAGGAAATAGAGAAACTTGTACCACAACTAGTAATGTGGGTAGGAACCCAGGTCTTTGGTTTCCAAATGCAGAATGAATAAGCTAATCCCACAAGACTCTCTGAACTAGACACAGCCCTTATTTGGAACAGAGCACTCGTAATGGCTCTTTCTCACCCAGGAGCACCCAGGAGGGACACTCAGTACTTATTCAATGTGCCAGAGCTCATGGGAGGCCACAACGTTGTTGTGTCCATCACTGTCAGACCACAAAGCTTGAAGGCAGAAGATGAGACCTTTCTAATACGCTTCCAGGTGTTCAAGGTAAGGCAGCCTGTCTCAGGGCTTGCCCTTTGGGACATTTGTGTATTCCCTGGGCTGGGGAGAGTGGCTGGCCAGGCTGAGAGACTTGAGTACACCACAGCTTTGGAATAAAGCCCAAGGGTCTGTAGCATTTATCTGTCCAACTTTAAATTTGAAACAAAACAAAACTTAAAACCAGAAAGAATTAGACTTGACCATGTTTACAATGGGACATACCTGCTGCCTGGGTCACTTGTCAGCTTTTCCTGATATGATGCAGAATTTAGTGCCTGTCCTTAAAAGGTAGTCTGATCTAAGATCAGCTATTGTAATTAGGCAGATTCCTGGGCCTGCCCCAGACCTCCTAATCAGATTCTGCAAGAACAGAATCTGAAAATCTACATTTTAACAAGCTCCAGAAGGGCTGCTTTATGTTTGAGTATCATTGGTCAAACTTTGGGAAAGATTTAAAGGGAAGAGAAACAAAACAAAACAAACAAACAAAAAATAGCAGCTATAAATCCAGAAGCTGGGTTGAGATACCTGGTCTGCCTAGCCAGAACTGAACAGCTCAAATATCCAAACACCAGATAAGTCTACTAAAAGCATCGCAGCCAACTCTTCCTTTTCTAATGCAAGACAGAAGCCAAAAGGTCTCAGGGCTGCCTCCATGCACAGCTCCTGGGGTGTCTACAAGCCTCGGGCCCCAGAGCTGGGCAATACAGCAGCCTGGTGTTAACTGCTTTGCCCAGAGCCTCTTCATTTCAGGAGTCCTAGCAGGACTGTAATCATACTCATTTTAAAAAATACTACCAGAGCCTACTTCTCTCCTTTTTACCAGAGATGCATTATTTCTCAGCTGCTCAAGATCTCCTCAGGCTCTCTGGCTATCCCAGTGGATGAGGATCCTGATTGAGTTAAAAACCAAAGAACAGTCTAGACCTTGACAGCTCAAAAGATATTTGGGTTCTTTTTCTGCTGTGCATCTGAGAAACAGGCTCTACATGTACCAGCAGCTGGGCTGTCTGTCATCCTTGGGACTCAGTGATTCAATGTCTGGCACAACTGAAATTGTATTACCTGGGGCAGGCCTGTGACTCCCCAGCTGCGGCAGGAGCAGGGAGAGGACTACCCTATATCAAACCCACAGCAGTGGTGGATGAGCAGGCAGGCAGAAGTAAAGACAGTAGAAAAGAGTAGATAAGCCATTTCATCCTTATCCCAAAGCTCCTCCCCCAAGGCCAGGATTTTCCACTTCTGTCTTAATTCTTCTCTGGCTGAGAAGTCTGTCTGGGCAAAGCAAGTGATCTGTCCACATGGGTGGGGCCCTGATGTACACGCAAAAGAATTAAAACCCAGGCCAACTGAGAAAATAGTGCCTGGTGGTGGGGGGACTGCATTACAAAGGAAGCAACACAAGGGCTTGGGTCCAGTTCTGCTACATAAAATGCTGAGCCTCAGTTTTCATACCCATGAAATGGGATGCCTAATGTCTGCCTGCAGGATTATTGTGAATACCCAACACATCACATAGAAGTGTAGAGGGGTTTTAAAATGGAATCACACCCTCAGTTCTTCCTTCTATAAGATGGCAAGACTGGAACATAGATATCTCCTCATTTATAGGCACACACTTACATCTCTGCAAGCACTGGGGGTACTAGAACAAATTCCCATCATATTTAAAGTGGTCTGAGGAGATCAAACAAGTTGCCTTCTCATGGAAGCTTCTGACATTGGGAAATTTACATCTGAGCAAAGTTCTGTTTTATCTCCAGCCCTGTCTATGTCTCCCCTTTCCTTCAATGTTATCATCACTGCTGTGAACAGTAACCACACCTTGCCAAGGGGCAAAGGGATACCTCCTCCTCTCAGACACCTTCTTTCCTCCTCAATTTCCTTCTTGCTCTTCACAGTTGAGTAGGTTTCCTTTTTTAAAACTCTGCATGGAGTCAGAGTAATCATCCATTCACCAGTAGCGAGCCAGGGAATAGGTCAACTGCACAAAAAGAAGGAGCACAGGGCCCCAAGCCAGGCTGAGAGAACCCATCTATCTTTCTGTTGTGGTCTGGCTTTGTGTTAGTTGGCTTTCCATCACTGTGACAAAATACCTGAGATATAATCAACTTAAAAGGAAGAAAGTTTTATTTTGGCTCATGGTTCTGGGGGTGTTGGTCCTGTTGCTTTGAGCCTGTGGTGGCCCAGTCCATCATGGCAGGGAACATGGTGAAGAAGGCTATTATTCACTTCATTGTGACTGGGAAGCAAAGAGAGAAACTACACCATGAGCTGGGACCTTTGACTTGTGGACTTTGGGGAATATTTCATATCCAAACAATAGCAGGCTTCCTGAACCATTTTTCTTCCTCTTTCCCATAGGTTGATTCCCAGGTATTGATCACCACCATCCTCACTGGGCGGGCTCCTTGATGCTGTCCCCTAAAAAGTGTTACACCTCTTCCAACACCGTGTCTATCACATGGGCAAGGGCTGCCAATTTTTGTTGACCTCTCCAAACAGGTCAACAAAACAAGAAAATATTTAGTTGTCTTGGTCTGAAATTTGGACCCCTAGAGGGTCCTCTTGTTTAACATTCAAGAGGGGCTGCAACCATGAAGCCATCCTCCATGTTTGGCCCCTGATGCAGAAGACAGATGCAGCTGGTTCGTGCGTATTGATGACAGCAGCACTCAGGGACCTGGGAAGAACCTTCAGACTCCCAAATTAGTCATGAACCCGAGCGTGCTGTCCACACGCAGCCTCAGGCACGTCCTCCAGCTCCTCTAACAAGTAAATCGCCACCCCTCCTAAACAGATAACCTGGATCAGTATTGGTGAAAGGTAACTTAAAACTATGAAGTGGAATAGAGAAGGAGGGATGGAATCCAGAAACCTGTCCTCCAGGCACACAGCCCCTTCCCACGGCTGTGAGCTCTACAGTGTCCTTGGCTGCAAGAGGAAGGCACGATGCATGGAAGGGAAGCAGGTTGTGGCCACAGCCAACAGAGGGTGACTACAGCCCCTCCAGGCCTTCCAGGGGAACCCCTATAGGTAGACAGAGGCCAGGAGAGGGAGTCTCAGAGCAGAGGAGACTCAGAAGTCCTGGCAGGAAGCTGGCAGCAGGGAGGCCTGCCCCACACTGGTAGCCCAGCCACAGAGCCAAGAGTTAGGATCTGCCTCTGGTCCCTGGTCCTACCAGCCATGGATGTGGGACAGCTGGAAAGGCCCTGAGGAAACACTCAAGGGCTAAGAATGGGTTGGCACTGTAGTTCCTGGATCTGGAGAACAGGGTGGGGACTTGATCCAGGAAGAGGCACAAGCCCCTTTCCTTGGAGTGACAGTCAGCTCTGTGCCCAACCAGCCCTGTGTTAATTTGAGGCATGCTCCTAGTACTGGACCAAGACCTCCCATCACTGCCCACGCTTACACCTCTGACCGCCCCTAGCAAGTGTTTGCCAAAGAATAGGGAACCTGGACAGGGCTGTGAGGTCTAATGGAGGAAGGAGAACAGGACAGCAGGAGAGCAGGGCCATCCTCGCCTCCTAGATAGTAGCAGACAGGCTGCCTACGCACCTCTGCACGCACACTCCTGCCCGGAGCCACAGGACATAGCTCTGGAGAAGACAATCCTCTCATGGCTCCTGCCAGAGGGACCCAAGCAAGTCAGGCTCCCAAACCCACTGAGGTTGCTGTTGACATCAGCAGAATCGAATTTGAGGTTCCACTCAGCCCTCTGCTGTACACCTGGGGCAGTGACCTATCTGTCGCACTCTGGAGCCCAGCTCTGAAGAGAAACTCTTCCCTTCCCCCATTTCTCCCCCACGGCAGAATTCATAAATAATCATTTCATGCTGCATAACCATTCTAAATGGAATCCCCATGCTCCACTGTAGTGGGGAAAATTTGTTTAGTAAGGGGTTTTTATTATGTAATATATATGTGACATCTGGTAATAGGAACTGCATTATATTTATTGTTTTATCTCTAAGAAAATATTGAAATAAAAGGAAATGATCAGGGCCCATTATTTTCCAATGAGAAGGAATCTCTGGGCTCTTCTAGAGAGAAGAAACAGAGGAAGGGAGAAGAATACCCTCTGCAAGGCTGTGACAACCCAGAGCATTTTGCTAAAGGTTTAGGAGGAAACAGGATGTAGGGTCCCCAGAGAAATTCAGCATTGGCACAATGTCACCAGTCTTCTCTACATATAAGTAGAGGGAAGAAAAAAAAAAAAAAAAAACAAACCAGAGACCCAGGATGCTGTTAGATTTAAAGAGATAATCTTGTGTGTCATTAATTGTAGCGTGTAGAGTCCAGACAAAATAACAGTATAACTCTAATTGGGTTTTTGAGAGTTCACTGTCTCCCTTTCCAGGGCCTATAATTGCTATTCTGGTGAACAGAGAAAGATCTAGAAGGTGGCTGGAGGCCATCCTTTCTCATAATAATTGTGTTTCTTCTAGTTCCAGCAGTTCCAGGAAAGATTGCCGCCCACATTTTTCTCCTCATTCAGACATGATATCCAAGGCATAGAGTATGAAATCAAATCCAACTTCACAAAGTCCTTCCATCTGATCCCTGGGAACTATGTCGTGGTTCCCTCAGCACTCAGAGAGAAGACTGAGTTCTTGCTCCGAATCTTCCTGAAAATGTCAGACAGTAACAGGTACAGAACCTCTGGGATTCTAAATGTTTTATTCTACTTATTTTTGTAAAAATACATCACATCAATGTGTACAGTGCTCTGTACATTGTATATAACATGGACAGTCAGTGGAGACATAATATTGGCTCTGCTCTCAAGAAGATTACCATAAACTGGGCGCTGTGGCGCACGCCTGTAATCCCAGCACTTTAAGAGGCTGAGACGGGAGAATCGCCAGTTCAAAGCCAGCCTCAGCAATGGCGAGGCGCTAAGCAACTCAGTGAGACCCTGTCTCCACATAAAACACAAAATAGGGCTGGGGATGTGACTTAGTGGTTGAGTGCCCCTGAGTTCAATCCCTGGTACAAAAAAAAAAAAAAGATTACCATAAAGGGAGACAAGACAGACTATGAACCAATAACTAGACCCCAAATGATGGGGCCATTGCTGGATGAAAAGCTGCTTGGGAGGCCAGAGTGAAGGGTGATTGCTGGCCAGGGAGATGGGGAAAGGTTTATTCAAGAAAATGGCCAAAAAAAAGAATTTAATGGCATGAAGAGGAAGGCTATGTAAGTGAAAGAAAAAAGACAGCAAAGGCAGGGAAGCGGGTGAACACAGGTTTGCTAAATAATAAATGAGGCTGGTCATGTGTACAGGAAGGTGGCCAGTGGCATGTGTGCCAACTTGTCTCAAAGGTGTCCAGAATGTGGGGGAGTAGGGAGACAGTGCAAGAGGGGCCTAAATGATACCACCGGATCCTGGAAGGTCTGGGATGCCAAGTCATTTGGGTCAACAGACACTCATCTCCCTGGCCCAAGGCACACACCACTATAGCCATGACTGTCCTTACAGTGGGGTGAGGGAGGCCTTCCCTGTGTAGGCAACCTGGTAGCATTACTGCCAATTCAAGATGGAACATAAAACAAAGTTCATCCTCATCCTGGCAATGGAGCTTGCCAGACACTCCCATCTGGTGGTGAAAGGGTAAATGGTTAGAAGATCAGATTGTGCTCATCCAAAAGGCTGGGCAATAGCCATGGTCCTCCTCTGTCTGCTGATCACCATGACTGCCCGCTTCACATACTATGGTGCTGAGGGCTTTCCACTACACCTTGTCAGAAATGTCAGGTGCCACTTGGGTGCCTCCTGTAGGCAGCCTCCTATGAATATGGGCTGATCGTCCTTGTCACACTGTTCTCCTGGTTTTTTAGGAACTCAAGCAATGATTTCAACTTCAGAGAATTGAAGGTAGGTGCATAGGAAGGTTTGGCTGGCAAGCTTCCTTGACCACATTCTGTCACCAGGGCTTTTGCCTCTGTCCTTGCCTCACCACTAACTGGTAAAACAAAGACACCATAATGGGCCGATGGTGGTTCAACAGGGTGGGAATGAGGGTGACCTCCAAGGCCAGTTTGGATCCAACCTCTTTCTTCCACAAGCTGTGGTTTTCCAATTCCCCTAATGGTTTTTTTTTTCTAACTGCCAGACAAAGCCTAAATCTCAGATATTTGTGGGAGTTTTTCCCTCATTGTACCAGAATGGTGGCCTCTTCCCCAGAAGTTTAATGCTGTTTATTTTCCCTTTGATCCAGGAAAGTCTTCCAGAAAGTGGCTCCCAACCAAGCATTTTCTACAGATATGCTCAGCAGGTATAGTACCCAGCACCTGGAAACCTATGTAGGCTGGTGCTGGAGGGACTCGAGGGAGGGAGGCCTCTCCAGGCCCTTAGTGCAAGGTAGAGAGGGAAAGTGACTTGATGGATCATTTTATCAGCCTCTCTCTCTCTGGACCATCTCCAAAACTGATCTGGCTGCCAAGCTCTGGAGGGAATTGGTGCCATGATCTGGGTGGGTGACATTGGGATGCAATGTAGAGATTAGAAAAGAAGGGAATAATTATGGAGTATGTGTATGGGATGTGTTGCTTCTTGCATCTTTAAACAAGCAATTGGCAGCACCCCCTGAAATCATCCCTTCTCCAACTCAGCCACTACCTCCCCCAATCTGGCATGGTTCCTCCAGGAGCTGGTCTGCTTCAGAAAGCACCAACAGCACTCTTCCTGCCAAGTCACCTGTGTGCACATAGGATTTTCCTAATAGTTTAATAAACTGTTATGAAGAATTCCTTGACTTGTCAGTATAAAAGAGCTGCCAAGGGCTGTGCATGATGGGCTTTACACCATTGATAACCATGTTTGTGTGGGAAGTAGAAAGTGATTCAAATGATCATGCATACTACTCCAGCTTGGGCCAGGCAGAGGCCAAGGACAGGAAGGATGACCAGCCCTCCTCTGCATTCAGAAGACTAATAGGCTGGTGGCATCCTGGAGGCAGCCTGGGCCCAGAGGGAGAAAAGGAGAAATCAAGAACATGGCTGGAATGAGGGGTACATGTTCCAAATAGCAGCTAACTATGGGTCTCCTTGAAATCAGCATTAGCCCAGGATTCAGGGTCACCCCCCAGCTTGATTCCATAGGCCTTTACTTGATGCATGACAAGTCCAGCCAAGATGACTGTTGTCCCCAGTCTGTGAGCTCCTGAAGACAGGAATAACATCATACGCATTCCTTATCCCCAATGTTGAGCACTGTCCTTGGCCCAAGGTAGGTGTTCAATCATTTCTGTCAAATTGAATAAAGACAGATTAGCTCCCCTAAAGCAAATGCCCAATCCAAATTTAGCTGCATGAGGTGGTCAGCAGGGCCTGATTAGAATGCCTGAAACCAAACTTCCCTGGGATGGGTGGAAAATTCTAACACATGGTCCATGGACCTGTACCTATAATATGTCATATGATAAGATGGTACAGATTCCAAACAACATCCAAATGCCTCCCCATGGAGAGTGACTACCATCTCATATTGGGCCTCAGTGGAAATTAGAATAAGACACAGACACAGCATTGTGCTAAGGTGACCCTCAGCTGGGCATCCATGAGTAGGAATACCTGCAAAATACCTGCAAATTATCCTCAGAGGCTCTGTCCTCCAAAGAAATTTTAAAGCAAAACATTCCTCCTTGTTCTCACTGTAGCCTCTCTCTTTATCTCTTACATTGGTTTCACTAGATTTAAACTAATAAAGTGACTTGTTACCATCCCTACCATAGTTACTTTCAGCCCAAGTAGTGGTGGTTATACCACCACCAGAGCCTGCCTATAAGGAAAGGAGGGTGCCCTTTGAATCTAGGTTGGACCAGATCCATTCGCCATCTATTGTTTAGTCAATTAGCAAGTATTTCCCAAGCACCTAGAGCATTTTAAGTCCCATGCCAAACTTTGGGAACTCCAAAGTGTCAGCCTGTGGGTAAATCTGGTTGTGTTGGTACTGGTAAACACAAGATTCTTTGAGAATTTGTTTCAGCAGCCATCATCTCCATCCCTGCTGTCTCCACAAACACTTGTTTGGTTCCAGAGTGAGGCGTCCAAGTCAGTCTGTGTTTGGTGGGCAATATGGAGAAGGAAGCAGACGTGACCTGTACCCCATGTTGCTTATAGTCTAATGGGTGATCCTGTGTAAGACAAGTTCCTCATTAGCATGTCACTGGCTAAAGTGAGGTGTCAGCTTCTTTTGTAGAGAAATGCCAACTTTCCTTTCCTACCTAAACTGGGAGATATTGGATGGATGACCCAAAGACCCATTTGAGACCCTGGTAGGGTGTGTTCTCAGGGGGCATCCTGAAGGTTCATGCTTCCAGCTGAAGGTCCCTGGAAGGACAGGCTGTGGGGTTGCTTTTGCTTTTAGTGCTGGTTGGTGAGGCCACCCCTGGAAGATGAAAAGGACAGCTTGTCTATTTTCTGTGAGATGCTGGTTCTCAGAAGACCCCCAGAAAGCACCTTCTTCCTCCTGAATCCCTGTCCCTCTGCCAAATCACCTGCTGAAAAAATCAAACTCCTATACCAGCTCTTCAAGTAAAAGCATCTCCAAAGCAGAACACTTCCACTTCTCTGTAAACTGGTCACCAAAGGCACGGTCCATCACACTGTTCAGGGCCCCCCGAGAAGCCTTATGCCATTAATCCCTCCAGAGTTTAGTTCCAAACACGTTCCTCTTGCCCTCACCTCCGTTGCTTCCTGATTTTAATTCAAGGGAAAAAAACCACATCTCCCTTTTGGCCTCAGTGCCTAGGAAGAGTGATGCTAAGTAATGTGCTCAACTGTAGCAGCTTCTCTGAGCCTAGATTCCGGGTATTTTTAACTCCTATCATCACACATGCGTGCACAGACAGTTGTCTCATTTCCTCGTAGTCTCTTTCTGGAAGCGGATGCAGAACACACCTTAGGGCTGCACTGATTCCCCCAACGATCCTCATCCCCAGGGCTCCCCAGTGCCGAGCATGCTGGGGAGAAGGCAAGCACGGCCTTCGGCCTAGTAACAAGGAGGGAGGGATGCAAGGGAGCCCTGTGCGGGCGAGATGGGTTACGGCCATGGCCCAGAGCAACCCAGACAGACTTCAGGACAAAGGTGAGGCAGGCATGTCACGGGAAGGAAAGGGTTAGGGATCAAAGAGCTTTTATAGGGTAGGGCTGGTGCGCCCCTCAAGTCCCGGCAATGGTCTGATGCCTGTGTCCTTCCTTTGTTTGAAACAGGGACTAGACATAGATGCCACCCAGCTTCAGATCCTTCTCAACCAGGAGCTTCTGACAGGTATGGTCAGCCCCCGGGGCCTGCTGATCCCAGCCTCAGGCTGTCACACCTCCCTCTGCCACATCAGTCCTTCCTGTTCTTCCTCTTCATGATCTCTAGGGGACAATTTCTCCCTGGACGAGTGTCGCAGCATTGTGGCTCTGATGGACGTATCCTTTGTGGTCATCCCACCTCCTAGCCCTAGGAGATCATCTTCTGTGGGCTTCCCTGGGGGTCTTTTAGGGCTCACCACAGGGCCTGGGTCCTGAGGATTCTCCACCAGCTCACGAACTTCAGATCAGCCATAGTAGCAATGGAAGAGTTACCACTGATCAAGTACCTACTGTGCGCTGAGACTTGTTATAGGTGAATATATATGTATATATATATTTTCCTTGTAATTCTTGTAACAATCTCTGGGATACAAGAAGTATCATCCCCTTGTGCAATGGAAGAAATAGGGGTTCAGAGAAGTTAAGTAATTTCCCCAGATCACATAGCTAGTCAGACTTGTGCCTGGATTTGAAGTAGGAGTTTTAGCCTTCAAACTCCATGTTCTAACCTCATCCTGCTCCCCATCCTTAGAACACTGATGGGAGCTAATTGCCCACTTCCCTTACCGCTCAAGAATGTTCCTTTACTCAACAAGCTTCCAATTCAATAAAGATAACAACCAAAATGTGTAGAAACCTCCTTGGTCTACACAGCAGCTGCACCTAAGGCTGCTATGTTGGCAGATGTGGACACTGGGTTGAGGCAGTTCGGTGGCTCACCCAGTTCCATGGCTACAGGTGGCAGGACCCAGAGTCACACCCCAGTCCTGGCTCTCATCCTGACTTCTACTCTCCAACCAGTGATTTCTCCCCTGCAGCCAGGAGAGACTGCGCACCTGCGCCGCCCTGCGGCTGACTGGCAGCTCCTCCCTCAGCTTTGTGCTGTCCCCTGAGAGAGACGGATCACCCTGCTCCCACGCTGTTAAAAAGGCTCGATTGGGAATGCGAAGTGGGCCATTGTAGAACAAGAGGGCTTCTTGATGAAATCATATATCAGGCCTGTCTCTGCTGGCTGTGGTTGCCATCCTTCAGGGACACAGAGGAATCTAATGCCCTTGCAGCCCCAGGCCAGAGCAGATAACCCCAGGGGAGGTCGTGATGGAAGGACCCCAACAAAGCAGAGAAGTCTTTTCCCCCAGTGCTCCCTTCTAGTTCTCAGGGGTCAGTTCTTTCCCTTCATTGGTCATCAATGAGCCCATTACATGGAGTGGCCAGGGATGGTGTCAATACAGGGAAAGTGCCCCCTCCATACACGTGTAGACAGGGTTGGCACACTCACTTAACCACTGCTGCTTCCAGAGTTGTGAGACCCCTTCATGCTACTCTCCACCTCTCCTGCCAGGTGCTCCACCCCCAACTGGACTCACTCTCTTCTCCTGGGTACAGGTGATATTGGCCTCCCTTTCATAGGGCTTCTTTCTTTTTCCAATAGTCCATTTTCCTTGGTAAAACAAATCTAAATCTTGCCTTTAGACACAGTAGGAACCAGCTGGCATGAAACCACACCTAGGTGACACCAGATCAATGAGCTACTAGTTGACAGGTGGAGCTACTCTGGCTTCATTGACAGGACCAGCAAACCCCTACTCCACCACTTTTAGTACCTGGACTACTTAACTCTTAACTTCTTGTCCAGCTGAAAGTGAATGGACGACTTGACCAAGAGGAGTTTGAGAGGCTGTGGCAGCGCCTTGTCCACTGCCAGGTATGGTCTATCCTCTGCAACAACCACTCTTATTTCGTCAAGTTTAGCAAATATTTACTGGGTTCCCAACCCTGTTCCAGGGTTCAGGGACGTGAAAAGAGAGGAAACCTGACCTCTGCCCACAAAGAGAGCTCACATTTTGTTCCGGGAGATGTTCATGCAACAGAAGGCCAAGCCTGTTTGAGTGGCAGGATGAGAAATGCTCTAGGAGGCTAGAGGAGAAAGAGGTCACCATGGACCACAGCAGGAATCACTGACCTGCATGGCCTCCTCATTTCTCCCCAGGTTAATTATGACATCCCCTAGTCCTTGAGTCCATCTCATTTTCTTCTGAAGCCTCTGCTAGAGGATCTGCCACAAACACAGATGTGGTTGGTCCACGGCCTCAGGTGGCCTCCCCATTGTCCTCAGGACCAAACTTAAACTCGTCATAATGGCATACAAGATCCTTTCATTTTGCACCCCTACTTTTGGGTCCAGGAGAAACCCATATGATTCATCTCATTCTTCTTCAGGCGCCTACTACGAGACTTAGTCCCAATCAATGCCATGGTCTTACACCTTTGAGGTCCTCCCCCTTTACCTGCACACTGAGCGTGGCCATTGCCAACCCCACTCCAGCCTCAGACACGCCTTCTGCACCAAGCCCTCCTCACCAGTCCCCAGGACCCAGTTAGCGCCCCACTCTGGCTCCTGACACATTAGCCCACATCTGTCAGGGCAAGCCACACTGCTGTCTTATTATTTTGTACTTTAAGAGAATCTTTATTATAAAAGTAACACCTGCTCTTAGTAGAAAATGCAGATGAACAGAAATAAATTTTAAAAAGAAAACATGATCTTGCCAACCAAAGAGAAACTGGTAAAACCTAGTGAGTATTTTTCAGAAGTTTTCCTATATGTATATATACACACACTAATAAGTAATCTGCTTTAAGAAAATGAAAACCACCAATATATCATGTATATCCAGTATATCACCAACATAGCCATATTAATAAACATCTCAGCAACATGTTTAAAGGCTGAATACAGTGCTCCTGTGTGGCTATGCCAGGATGCTTAGCCCAACCTCTTGCCTGGGGTTATCTGGTTTCTCACAGGCACTGCAATAGTTGGCATGGCCACACCCTCCCCTTTATATTATAGGGTTCTCCAGGGAGGGGAGTCCCTATTGTCATCTTCCCACAGTGTGTGAAACACAGTGGTGTTCAAAAATGCTGAATTAATGACCAAACCAGTCAGTCAGTGAATGAGCAAGAGAGTACCCAGTTGAGAACACTCGAGACTGTCTTACACATTGCCAAAAGAAAAATAAGGCCAAGAAAAAGCTCCCAGGCTGCCCTTGCACAATCCTCGTTTCCCACAGGTGCTCTCACACATGTGAGGGATTATTTTGCCTTGAAAAAACACCTGTGGGGCAGCTGTGTTTAGACCAAAATTAGGTGTTGTGCATTCAGTCCTGTACCAACCGCACACTTTACCTAAGGCGAGGTCTTCAACTGCCTAAGCGTCAGTTTCCTCATCTGGGAAGTGCGATGATAATCAGGATTACAGAGAGGATTAGGCAGAGGTAGGAAAGTCCTGGGTAAATGAAAGAACAGTGTACCAAAGTGACACATTAGAGTTACAACTTCCTGCAATTGTACTGGGACCCAGGGGAGGGTCTAACCTGCCTTCAGTATTCTCTATAGAGCACTCACTAATGCACAAGGCATGATCCTTAGCACTTTAAGAGTATCTGCCCATTTATACCTGGCAAAAAACTATGAAGTAGGTACTATAATTAATCTTATGCTACAGATGAGGTAACTGAGGACTAGAAAGATCAAATCACTTATCTAAGGTTAGTTACACATCTGGGGGTGACTAGTTCGACTGGGACTTGAACCCTGGGCAGTTTGTCATGTCTGTGCTCCTTTAACCACTACCCTGTGCAAACTCCTTAGAGATCCTTATGCTTCCCTCCTAGGCAGCAAGCTGCCCTACAAGTCAGGGCCCCAATAAGGGGTGGGAAGAGGAGAGAAAAGCAAGTTGGGAGAGGAGAACCCACCAGTCCCAGCAGCAGCCAGGCTGGTGGACTAGATCAGATGTGGCCAGTCCTGCCTGCCCCAGTCCTCTGCCTACTGCTCTGCCTGTCTCTGTGCTGTCCACACCCCAAACCGTAGTGCCACATCCTCAAGGGATAGAAACAGACTTTTTGGGACCTCCCAGCCCCCAGGTCACACCCTCACTTCTAACTCAGGCTTCTTCCTTCTTTTCCCATATCAGCATGTTTTCCAGAACATTCGGACGAGCTCTGGAGTCCTCCTGAGCTCACATTTGGGGAAGGCCATAGAGAACACAGGTAATGCATGGGCCCTGTGAGCAGTGATGCCTGGGGGCCCAAGTATATGATGCCCATGCTCCAACTTGCTGTGTGCATGCTGCTGCTGTGAGTCTGGGCAGGCAGGAGAGGAGAGCCATGGGTCCCTTGTCTTCTTGGTCTACACTGCCCTTGGTGGGCTTCCTGGGCTCTGGACTCCGACATCATCCCCACCTGAGCTCTTCTTTGCCTGGCAATTTCCCAGCTTCCTTTTCTCCCTGGCACAGCTCTCATTGTGAGAAAATAGCCCCACATGACTGATCACATACTAGGAATGGAACTCTCCTTCCAGACACTTCCAGCTCAGTGTCTGGGCAATCAAGGTTAAATATCCACGGACAGGCTGATGCTCTCTCGTCTCTCTCTCCACAGAGGGTTTGGAGCTCAATTAAATCAAATGGCACCTGTTGGTTTCAGTCCTTGGATACTGATAACAATACCTTAGGGTGCTTAAGTGCTTCATAGTTCACCAAGAGTCCTCATTCACATCATCTCATGTGATTGTCCTGGCTCTCTGTGAACTGGGAAGGGCAGGATTCATTACCCTCACTGTACCTGTGAAGAAAGGGTCACAAAAAGCTTATGTAAGGAAATGGCTACCTTTCTTAATAAACAAAAGTCATGTGCCTACAGGTTAACTCTGGAAGGAGACTCTGCCTCCTGGTCTAGAGTAGGGGTAGAAATATAGGATTCTCCACCCCACTTAGTCCTCCCCTTAATTCTTCATAACAGAAGCTGTGGTGCTGGTGCCTGAGCTGTTCAGAGTCCCCTGCAGATCTTGCTAAAGCACCAAAGGCTAGCCTCCCTTCGGTTTCTGCATAAGGGGTTCCGGGCTGGGGCTAGAGAGTGGCTCCTCTAACAAGCTCTTGGGGTGCTCCTGCCTCTGGTCTGGTACCACATTTTGAGAATCACTGAAGAGCCAGGTAAAGGTGAAACTATAAAGGAGTCTTCACTAATGACTCCAGCATAATAAAAGAGAGAAAAATGGAGAAGAGTTCAAGTTCAACTGAAAAGCCTCCAGGGCCTTTGGAGTCAACTCTAAGAAAATGGGTGATTTGAGAAGGGGGAAGACTGGAGAGTGATTACCCTAACTGAAAGCATCCCTATTCCCAGTTTATTAACTCCACTCTCACCAAATGTATCTCTGGCTGCATGGGGTCCACAGGCCACCAGGCTGGTCCCTTGATGAATGGCTTGCAAAGTTCTGTTTGTTATCAGAGCTACCAGACCCAATAGTTGATCAGTCTGCACATGGTTCCTATGGGACTGGTGCCTCCCTAGAGCTTATAACTAGACATTAAAGACATCAATGCCAAAGAGGGCAGGGTGCCAACCCCCTGCTCTGCTAGGCCATCTTCTCAGTTCTTGTCTCCCCTGTGAGGGCCATTCTTTTCCTTAGATGACCAACTTAGAGCTGAATCTCCCTATTCCAGGAAGGGCACACCTGGCCACGCTAGCACCATCCATGCACAAGACGCACAGACAGTTGCAGGATCAAAGTGACGGTTATTTTATAAATTCACCAGCAGAAAGAGGCCTGGCAGAAATAGGGCTGAAAGCAAGCCTCAGTTGTCCTGGCAACTCCCTTGCCACATGGGGATTATCTGATCATTTCAAAGGCCCATGTGTCTCTAGAACAGTCAGTGTCTTGAGGCTCCTGAGTGGGTCTCTGGCCAAGCTCCAGCTCTGGGACCCAGCCAGAGAAGACAGAAGCATCTGACAGACAGACTTTGGGTGACGTGGACCAGCTGCCAAGCCAGGCTGAGTAGGAGAGGTGGCATAAATCCACCAGGTCCTCTGAATAGGCGTCTTGGGCCTTGCAGAAGGCCACCCCACCCCTCTTTGATACCCTGCTCGCCCTGCGGCCCCAGTCTTCCTTACAGGGATCTTCGTCAGCAGTGAGCTGCTTGACCTCATGACTCTTCGGTACAGTGACAGCATGGGCCGGGTCACCTTCCCCAGCTTAGTCTGCTTCCTGATGCGGCTGGAAGCCATGGCAAGTAAGTGCCTCATGGACACATCCTGGACACTTTGCAGTAATCCAAAATACAGAAAAGGACCAGGCAGTCACAGCTGCCCCAGTCCTCAGGAGTCAGTGGACTGGCTTCCTGCCTCAGGCACCCTTGTTCCAAGAGTTGCTAAAGAGGCCACAGATAGTATGATGAGCCATGCTGGCACCTTCCTGCCCCACCCCACCCTTCCTTCCCTAACACCCTCTTTCCCAGGTCTCCTCCCTATCAGCTCCTCTCTCAGAAACAATTCATTTAAATTGCCCTGTCCCCTCTCTAGCTCATACTTACAACTACAACGTATGCTTTAGTCACCATGACGGGTTTTTGTCTTTGTTGAAGAAATTTTACACACAAGCGAATAAATGAGGGCAAGAGGTCTCCCCTGAAGCTTTAGAAATCCCACCCTGCAGGCCAGAGGGTGTGATGCTTTTTAGAGGCATCACCTTTGTTTTAAATGAAATGTTAGGTGAGACCTGAGTCTACCGTGTATCTCAAAATGGAGCTGTTGAGGGTGAGGTGGGGTAGGGGCCAGGAACATCTCCACATCCTGGCACCAGCCCTGCTATGGCTCTGGGTGGGGCAACTAATAAAGATTGAGAATAGAATGCTGGGAGGGTAAGAGAGAAGCCTGAAGCCTGAGTTCTCACATGGACCAAGATGTCTCCAAGACCTTCCCAAACCGTGCCCTGAAAGAAAGTGAAGCCCATACACCCCCACAGCCGAATGAGGAAGTTTGCAGGGTGTGCAGAGTCTGGGCAGGGGACAGGCCAGAGCAGTCACATAGCTATTCTGAGGCGGTCCCCTGAGCTGCCTGGCAGCATAGAGCCTGCCCCGAAAGAGAAGAGGGAGGACACAGGCAGTGGAGGTGAGGCTGCTTTCCTGGAGCCTATGTTGGCTTTTATGTTCACCTGGACCCCGGCCTGCCCCTGATTCCCTCCTCCTAAGTCAATCAAAACCTTGTATTCTTTATCCTAGAAACATTCCGCAACCTCTCCAAGGATGGAAAAGGACTCTACCTGACAGAAATGGAGGTAAGGTCCTTTCCCCTCCCAGGGCGAGGCACAGTTGCAGGCTGCCTCTCCTGATCTGGTTCCCAGGGGGCATTTTTCTCCTGAGAATATTGAACAGTCCCTCAAAGGCCAGCCAACCTGCCAGCCCCCCGCCTCCAATTACTGTCTTTATATATTGCGAACTGCCAGGCTGCTTTAGGATCTTGGCAGACAGATTTTATTTTTTTCCAATAGCTTAATAAAGCAGGGGATTATGTGGGAGTCATAAATTCAAGAGGGAACTAAGGAACAACCCGCTGAGCTCACCGTACATTAAACTTGCTCCTACTGAGTTTTAGAACCTCCCAACCGGCCAGCTGGTCAACCTCATATATCCTTCTCACTGCCTGGCTATTCACGTGGTAGCAGAAGATATGTTGTGACAGAGGCCTGAGACCTCCTGCTTGGCTTGGAGTTAGCTGGAAAGGAGTGATGAGGCAGAACTGAGATCTTCCCAGAGAGGAGGGTGGCATTTTCCCCACTCCATGTTAAATAAACAAGCTTAAAGAATTGGTTGTGATGCTTCTGAGGAGGAGGGTAACAGGAGGAAGGGACGAGGGGAGGGCAACTGCTAGTGCGGGTGAATGAAACCTGCCATGTTACACTACGTGCATGTGCAAATATACCACAGTGAAGCCTGTGTGTGTGAGTGTAAATTATAAGATACTAATTAAAAATAATAATAAAGTAGAGTCACTTAGATCAGTAGAGTAAGTGGATCAGGTGGGGAAGGGCAGGTACTAGGGAATAAGATTGATCAATGTTATGTGCACGTATGAATGTGTCATAATGAATTCCATTGTTTTGTACAATTATAATGCACCAATAAGGGGCTGGGGCTGTAGCTCAGTGGTAGAGCGCTTGCCTAGCATGCATGAGGCACTGGGTTCGATCCTCAGCACCACATATAAATAATAAATGAATAAAATAAAGATCCATCAACAACTAAAAAATATTTTAAAAAATAATGCACCAATTAAAAAAGAATTGCTTGTAATGATGATGCTTATTTCTCAGTGGATGAACCTGGTCATGTATGCCTGAAGCAAGTAGTATAGAAGACCCTGTGAACCAGGTAAGACGTGGTCATTCTGGAATCCTTTCCTTCTTCTATAAACATTTCCCCTTTTCCTCCAATACCCACACATAAGATTCCCTGGGAACAGCTTTCCAGCAATGACAGAAACCCCATCTTTGTGAGCTGAGACTCAGCTACTCAGGACCCCTATTTGTAAAGCCAATGCAGCAAATTCCATTCAGGCCATGTAGACCAAAGGACATTCATGTGACAGCGTGGCCTCAAAGTCACAAATGAGGAATTTAGCATTCTTAGTTGATGTTACAAAGACAAAAGGCAATAGAAACGGTAGAGATGGAATAGTGTGGAGCCATAGAAACGGCAGGCCTTGGGGAGAGGAGAATTGGATCCATCCCCAGCTCTACCACTGCCTGACTACACAGCATGGACAGATCGCAGACATCTGTAGGCATCAGTGTTTATATATCTAGCATGAGTGTGCTGGAGAATTAACACCCACGTCACATTTCCTCTACATTTGTTTTCATGGAACAGACTCTAGAGTTACATAATCCACACCCACACCTTGCTGTAGGAGAAGCCCCAGCAGCGTCTCCTAGAAGCCTCCAAGACTGCAAAACTCAAGCTCTTCCCATTGTTAGACATCTCCTGGAGTTCGAGGCAATAGTTTTCTTCCACATAACTTTCTACCCCTCCTTCTAGGTCTTCTCTCTGGGCCATGGTAGGGGGGACAAAAAGACTGGACTAGAAATCTTCTAAAGTTCTTCCATCTCAGGCCTCAAAACATTGAGGGTGCCTTTGTTGTCTCACTCAAAGCCTCTCTGCTGCAGTTATCTCTGTTGTTTTTCATTGAGGACCTCCCACTGACCATTCCCTATATGCCAATGTCCCTTTAAAGTGTGCAGTTCTCCACGCAGCAGTCCTATGATCAATGCCTTCTGAAACTGTTACTTTTCTATATACTCTTAATTTTATCTATTCATAATGTACCTTAAATCACAAGATAGATAGCTAACGAAATAATATTTTAGCATAAATATTTCCTGATGAACATTTGGTGATTCCTAATGATCACAAATTAACAACCGGCAGAGATCATGATTTAACTCAACTGTATTTTCTTGAATTCCCCTATTTCTCCTTTTTAAAAAGAGATCATTTCCAATTTTATTGTGCCTATTCCAGTCTGCATGAGTGTTTTAATATCAAAGACACAATTCAATTGTATCTTTAAGCTAATTTGGTCCACAGGGCCTAAATGCTTGAACTTTTGAAGTGACTGAATTCTCTCTCACTGTCTTTTCTTCATTTATGGCCCCAATTCCTTCTAAACTGATTTTTCTACTTGCTCCTGTTTTGAAGATAATATGAGAAGGGCGTATAATATAAGGTGGATGGTAATGTGTATTTTAGCTTCTTTCACCAACACCTGTCATCAAGCCTAAGCTGCTCCCCAGTGTCCTCATTAATCTCACCTTCTGACATCACACCATGACACTACTGTACATCACGCTTAAAGCTTACCTGTTCCCTCTCGGCTCATGCGTTGCTTACAGAATTGGAGGCAGGAGGATGAGTGATTTCTTTTTTCAAATCTACATATCCACCTGCATCAGTAACCATTTCCTCCCTTCCTCCTGATCTGTTAGAGGGCATGTCCCTCTGAGGGTGTTCTGTATCTCATTACCATCTACCTTTGCAAGGGCCTGATTGAATGAATTCTCTCCTCTATCTCCTGAATACTAAATCTGTCTCCTATTCTGGGGTTTTCCAGTTCCCATTCAAACATGCCTGTCTTTTAAATTTCTTCCATTTCATATCGCCTTCCAGCTACAGCTGCATCTCTCCTCCCATTACAACCAAACGTCATAGAAGAACTAATTATTTCCACATCCTCACCTCCCACTTTCCCCTCAAACCACTTCAATTTCAATTTCTTAGGCATCCTCCCTCTCCCTGACTTTTGCATTGGTTCCTAATTCATTCGTAACCCTCACATCCATTTCCTGCAGCCAGAATTAATTCATTGCATGCCCCAGGTTAAACCCATCAATGTCTTCCCATCACTGTACAGGACAAACCAAGAGTCATTAACGTGGACCCCAAGAGCCTGTGTTGTATGGCTCCTGTCCACCCATCCAGCCAAACCTTATTCCCACTTCTGCTCCCACCACATCTGCACACCATGATCCCCTTCTGTTGTCCATGTTTTTCCATCCTCTGGTCCTTGACTTTACTGTCCGCCCAGGGTTAGTCACTGAACTCCAGATCCTTCACGTCTTAGCCCAGTCGGGCTCCCAAATTATTCTTCCCCAATCATGACAATCAATACACATTTTTAAATTGTTGCCTACTCCTTCCTTTTTTAAAAAGAGATTTATTGAGATCTAATTCATACACCATACAGTTCACTCAAATTATAGAGTTCAATGGGTTTTAGTATGGTTGCACAGAGTCATGCAACCATCACCACAATATGATTTTAGAGAGTTTTTGTCACCATGAACAGCACCCCTATGCTCATCCAGTAGTCACTCTCCAATTGCATCCCACTTTCTAGTCCTAGGCAACCACTGATTTCCTTTCTGCATCTATGGATTATAGATTATAGGATTAGAAATAGCCTATTCTGGATATTTTAGATAAACAAAATCATGAAATGTGTGATCCTTAGTGATCAGTGTCTTTAACTTAGCCTTATGTTTTCAGGTTCATCCATGGTCTGCATGTATTAATATTTTATTTTGTTTTAGTACCAAATAATATTTCATTGCCACTCTACCATATTTTATTCATCTATCAGTTGTTAGACATTTAGGTTGTTTCTAGTTTTTCACTATTGTTAATAATCCTGTTATGAATGTTTGTGTACGAGTTTGGGGGTTGAGTGTTCATTTCACTTGGTTGTATGCTCAGGAATGGAATTGTGGGATCATGTGGTAATTTCATGTGTAACATTTTGAGGAACTGTTTTGCAAAGTTGCCGCACCGCATTACATTCCCACCAGCAGGGAATGAAAGTTCCAATTTCTCCACATCCTCATCCATACTTGTTATTGTTCATCTCCGTATTATAACCATCCTGGAGGGTGTGAAGTGATATCTCGTGGTGATTTTGATTTGCATTTCCCTGATGGCAAATGATGTTGAGCATCTTTTCAGTGCTTATTGGCCATTTGTGTATCTTCTTTGGGGAGATGTCTACTCAGACCCTTTGTCCATTTTTAAATAGGGTTATTGATCTTTTGGCTATTGACTTGTAAATGTTATTTTTATATTCTATTTATTTGTCCCTTACCATATATGTCATTTGCAAAATTTTTCTCCCATTCTGCAGGTTGTCTTTTCAGTTTTTTGATGATATAATTTGCAATATGTAAGTTTTTCACTTTGATGCTATCTGACTTATCTCATTTTTTTCTTTTCTCTTTTACTCCACTGGTGATATATCTAAGGAATCATTGCTGAATTACTTTACACAACAAATGTTATCATATATATTTGCTTTGGGGCTGAGGGTTGTGGCTCAGTGGTAGAGCACTTGCCTAGCACATGTGAGGCACAGGGTTTGATCCTCAGCACCACATAAAAATAAATAAAATAAAAATATTGCATCCATCTATATCTAAAAAACTTATTTAGAAATTTGCTTCTGTTTTTCGTCTAAAAGTTTTATAGTTTAGCTCTTATCATTTAGGTCTTTGAACTATTTTGAGCTAATTTTTTATGTGTGTGAAGTAGGAGTCTAACTGCTTTCTTTTGTACGTGGATATCCAGTTTTGCCAGTACCAATTGTTGAAAAGACCATTCTTCCTGCATTTTATTGTCTTGGCATCCTTTTCAAAACTCAGCTTATTATTGTATAAGGATTTATTTCTAGACTTCCGACTCTATTCCAGTGACAGAGAGGTCTAGCCTTATGCTGCTGCCACACTGTGTTGGTTACTATAGTTTTGCAGTAAGTTTGAAATCAGGAAGGGTGAGTCCTCAGCTTTATTTTGGCTGTTTTCAGTGCCTTGCATTTACTGATAGATTTTGGGACCAGCTTGTTCATTTCTGGAAAAAAAAAAAAAGGAATGCAGCTGGGATTTTTATAGGGATCACATTAAACCTATAGATTAATTTGTAAAATATTGTCATCTTCACAGTATAGTTGTTGATCCACAAATATGAATATGAGATATCTCTCTGTTTTTAAGGATCTTCTTTAATTTCTCTTAAAAAGCATTTCACTATTTAAGGCGTAGAAGTCCTATACTTGTGTTAAATTTATTCCTAAGCATTGTATTCTTTTTGACGCCATCACAACTATTTCCTTAATTTCATTTTCATATTGTTTATTTCTAGTGTATATAAATAAATTTGATTTTCATGTACTGATTTTATATCCTCTAGCCTTACTACCCTCATGTGTCAGTTCTAATAGATTTTTGATGGGACTCTTTAAGATTTTACATATACAAAATCATGTCATTTGCAAATTGGAAGTAGTTTTATTTTTTCCTTTCCAATTTTGTATGACTTTTATTTCTTTTTCTTGCTTAATCATCCTGGTTATAACCTCTAGTATAATGCTGAGTAGAAGAAGAGAAAGCAGGCATCCTCTTTTCCTGATCTTGGCAGAAGACACCCAGGCTTTCACCATTCGGCATGATGTTAACTTGGGATTTTTAATAGCTACCATTCATCAGGGTTTGTTGTTTTTGTTTTTTTTTTTTTAATTAGTGAACTTTTTTTTTTATAGTAGATGGACATAATGTCTTTATTTTATTGCTTTGTATGTGGTGCTGAGGATCGAACCCAGGGCCTCACGCATGCGAGGCAAGCGCTCTACCACTGAGCTACAATCCCAGCCCCTCATCAGGGTTTTTATAGATGCCATTTGTCAGGTTGAGGAAGTCTCCTTGTGTTTGTAGCTGGCTGAGTTTTACACACTCTTAATTACCTGTTCTTACCTCTGTTTTCTCTGCTGGACTGTGAGCCTAGGTGTGTCTTGTTTGTGGCTCTCTTTATAGCAAGAAGCAGAGAAATCACTCAAGGGCCATTTCCCAAATGACTGGAGAAATCATTCATTCAGGTTTGTCTTCGTCTGTTTTGTTGTCACCCTGACTTTTGTAAATATTATCTTACACCCAAGTTTCCTGCTATTTCACCTATTTCTCTATTTTCTTCCCCATAGGGGTCCCAGAGAGCACACACTTTACATCATCTTATTATTATCTCCAATATATCATGATCCACATTCTCTTATAAAAGCTGTTATCTGACCTATTTATCCCTCATCATTTTGAAATGGGCCTCCCTGTGCCCTGGCCACCTTTCAACTCTGCACAACATTCCTTTGCTTTGCTACCTCAATGCCAAAGCTACTTTTTTTCAAGATTTCCATCACTCCCAGGTTTGCAAAGAGACTTTCACTGTTGATCAGCATTCTGTCCAGAAAAGAATTCCCTCTCCACTCATTTGGTCCTCTGTGAAAAACAAGCATCAGAGGAATAAGCCAAGGCTTGCTCATATTTACTAGGTGAGCCTCTCTCCAGAGAGATGGGGGTTATTGGAACCCCATCACCAATCTTTTAGGCTGGGGTATGTCCCACAAACTGTGTACAAGAAGCCTTTCACCCACCCAAGATTAGCTAGGCAAGTTGGGTTCTATTGCCGTTGTAAGGATACTTGTTTTCCTCTATTTCTGTCTCATCCTCAACCCATCTGCTCTCCTCTGAATTAATATCAACCAGGCTGAACTCTTCCTCCCTGCCTGTGATACCTATTTCTTCTGAACAAAGTATGAGCCTCCATTGCCACATTGCAGGTAATACTCAGTTTTGAAATATCAAGTTCATACTTTTAAAAATGCTAATTGTGCATTGGTATGTACCTCTTGGACATTTGAGGCTATGCTGATCTTAATTGATTTCAGAGTGTAGAGGCTTAATGCATTGCAAATCACATCCTGCTGAGAGTTTGTCTAGCGAATGTCATTTACATCCATGTTGATCTGTTGTCAATACAGCAGTAAAGTGCCCTATTCTAACAAAATTAGTATTTGTAACAAATTCCCAATGCACAGAAGTAGTATCTAGAGGAAAGAGCCACCTTTTCCTAATGCATATGAAAGTAGAAAATGGGCAGCAATGGCCTTGACCCTGCTGATTATCATCAACACTCTTCTCCAGAGAGAGTCTGCTTCTATCCCAAAAAATCCATCTCTCCTGTACTTCAGACCAAAGAAATTCCTTTTTAGACACCAGCAAGATTTTGAGCTTAAGATTGGTTTCATGGAGCAGATGAGACTGCCAGAGGTTGGGATCACTCTGTGCAGGTTGTGTTGAGAGCTAGGAGTCTGGATTTGCCTCTGGTGATGTGAAAACTCCAAATGCCACTGGCAAGTCTAAAACCTGTGGGTTACTGGGTACCTACAAGGCCAGAGTGTTCAGACTTCTGGAGCTGACTTTTGAAGAGAAATGAACCCAAGAACAAAAATCAGACATGCATTCCCAGGGCATAAGGAACAACTGGAATTCAGAAAATGGGAGATCCAATGGTAGAGATGAGGCAGGAAAGTCACAATGCCAGATCTGTGCAAGAAAGCAGGTAGTGCCAAGGGCAGGAAGAGGGTGAGCTTGGGGAAAAACTGAACCAGTAGTTTATCAGGTTGCTTAATCATGGAATGAAGAGTATTCAGGAGGGTTTCAAAATTCTGCTGGAGAGCCCCAGAAGAATGATTAGAATAATGACAGACTGCATAGACAGCCCCCCCCCCAATGAGATAATTATTATCTCCTGGAAGAACAAAGAGTCATAAAAGAAAGGAAATGTGATCCAAGAGTATTTCTTTGCTCAGCAGTGAACAGTACATATATAATTGTAATAAAATAAAAATTAAATATTGATTGGACAAAAAGTGAAATAAATACATTAAAAGGATGGAGGAAGAGAAGATTTAGACATGGAAGTGAGTTAGAGGCACCCCAACCTCATCTTCCATCATACAAAGTCAATAGGCATTTAAAATTGACAAATTATGGAGTGACTGTGTGAGGGTGATATTTAGAAATATGGAGGGAAGCATCAGAGGAAAGAGTTTGGGGGGAGGAATCCAGGATAGAAATGGGACAAGAGATCGGTGTTTTTCCTCCATGACTTAGAGTGCTATCTGGATTTTTATATCATGGACATTGGACTGAATTTTTATTAAAAAGCAAGCAGACTAGCAAATAGGCTGAGGGATAAGAGTTTCGGACTCAAGAGGAAGAGCAGGAAGACAGGGAAGAAGAGCTGAGGCTTTTTTACCCTGTGGGCACAGAAGTTGACTGGTTATAGTCTCAGAAGAAATATCTATGCAGAATGTCACCTTAATCCAAGCCACATACACTGGAAAAAAGCCGTTCCTTGGCCAAAGTCCACAGCCAGCAAACTGAAGCTCAGCCTGGACAGAGGGCTGTTGTTATCATAGCTGTCCCAGCCTCAGCCTTTCCAGTTTACCCACAGGTGGGAGGAACATCTGTCCAAGACTCTGACCAGGCTGCTGCAGGCCAGATGGACTGTGGCTTGGACTTAAGCTACAGGCAGGGCAAAGCAGGTGGAGGATGCTCTCTAAGAGGTTCTGAAATCTCAGGGGGCTGTTTCTATCCATTGGGGACCCTGGCGTCATGGAGCCCATCAGCCCTGAAGCCCAAGGTACCTATGCCCTTACTCCTGTCAGATGGTCCAGAATAGCAGCTGTAGACCTGACCTCCAAGGAAGGAAAAATTTCTTTACTTTCCCAGGTCTTCCCAGGTAAGCATAAGCATCCATGTCTTTCTCTAGGACAAGCTCCCAGTGGTCACTCAAGAACTTGGCTCATTCCAAGAGGCTATGCTGACCCCATGGTTGTGGTACATCTAAACCTGCCCCATGTGGAATGGAGTCAAAGTCATCTTCTAGGAGACTGGTCTGGGTTGTTGGTCGAATCAGGGCCTGGTAAGCTCAAGGTCACTTGGAAGTTCATCCCATCCCTTTGCAACATCAGCCTGGACTCCCTGGAAATCGAAATAAGATGTGTCCCACTGTAAGAAGATGTGTCCCACTTGATCTCCTCCCACCAGTAGGATCCATTTCTTGGAAGAGCCAAAGTGATCCAGTTTACCCACCCGTGAGGGTACTGTGGGTACCTGGGAGTGGTCCACCTGGTGTTGTTTACTGAATAATTACAGTTTGCACTGAGTCCTGGTGGTCTCACAGCTAAAGGGCAAAATAAAACATGTTCCATAAAGTTCTTTCAGTTAAAAGAAGAATTTCTGTTCTGTTTCAAAAATATACTTGGGGAACAGACAATCCAGCCAATGAGGCAAGGTACCTCCCTCCTCATCCATGAAGTGATTCTCAGGTATCCCAAAAAGATCATACATGGCCCGCAAAAGAATAGAAGAAATTCAGAGAAGGCCAGATCTCACTCAGAAGAATTTGCAGTTTGAAAGCTCTTCTCTGGAAGCATCTTCCCAGTGGGGAATCCTTCCAAATGTGTGTGTTGAAAGTACAAGAAGGTGGGAACCCTCCTGAGTGTGGCTCTCTGAGCAGATGCCATCAGAAGGTGGAGTGGGTGGGAATGACTGCTCATCATGCACACACCAGTGCCTGGAACAGGGTCAGGGTCACTGTTTGGAAGTGAATGCTTCCTCTGTACAAGTAACAAAGACAGCCAACTCACTGCATCTGCAGAGACTGTTGCAGGGTGTTCATGATCATTTCAGACGGGTTGGCCACCTGCTGGACGAGTCAACTCCTTCCTGCTTAGATTTCCAAATGGTCAGAAAGTCAGACACACATGAATTCTTGGGACATGTCATTTTGCCTCCTGGCCTCTGTTTGATGAGCCAGGACAGATGGTCATGGTTAAGAGCATGGAATTTGGAATAAGATAGGGCTAGTGTCTGAAGGTCCTGCACTCTGGGCTTTCAGAATGCTCTGTTACATAAGTTCTTCTGCAGGCAGAAAAAAAAACCCTCAGACCACCAGGTCATTACAGGCTTGCCTACAAGAAAAGTCCAGAAAAATGAATGAACCATTTTCTGCAGCACACAGAGATGACCCTTCCTTGGACATCCATGTAGAAACTCCAGCACACCTGCACAATTTTCTGCCCTAACCCCATGTCACCCCAATCCCCTTCTAGGAGTGCTTAGGTCCTGGAAGATAAGAAAGGACAGATCAATTTTATAGGCCTCAGGCCAACAGTGAGCAGCCTGGAGTTGGGCCGTGCCCCTCTGCATTACCTGGATCGGTGTCCACAGTGATGTAGAACAGTTTTCTCCTTCACAGGGCTTTGTTCAGAATCCAGACTGTAATTTTCTTCTAACAGGATATAAGGATCAAGTGACTGAAAAGCTGACCATTAGAGTCTTGCTAGGGCTCCAGAGAGGTCCAGGAGGCTCCAGGGGCGTTGGCAGAGAGAATCTGGCTGTCCTGCTTGGAGATTTATCCCAGTCTTTCAAGGAAAGGAAATACCTTGGTCCTTAGGTCCAGCACAGGGCAGACCGGTCAGCCTGTCCCTAGGGTATACCTTCTTAGGATTCCTCATATCTTTTAGCCAAGGTAAAGAAAGGAGCTAAAGCAAAGTGGGCATGATAGGCAGAAGACCTCAGATACCCTGGTCTTTCCAGATTCTTACCAATAGATTCCGGAGCAGATTTCTTTGTCCCTTAAGAAGAGGAGGTGGGCAGATAGCACACTGACACCTGGACAGAGGAATCAAAAGGGCAGGCAGCCCTCAAGAAGCAAATAGTGAGGCCTTGGAAGCAAACCTCACCTGTTGCTTGGACTCCTCAGAGCTTCTGCAGCTACGGCACCCAGGGAGGAAAGTACATGCTCTCCTTGCCCATTTCACAGATGAGGTCCTTGAAATCCATGAGGAAGTGACCACATCATTAGAAATGGCAGATACAAGACTGAAATTCAAGTCCCTGACTCAGTGACTGTACCCTTTGTATAACTGGGCCTTAAGCTGATCCTGGGTAGAGGAGGAAAGAACCAAGCAGCTCATTTCCCAGGAGCTGATGGTTACCAATGAGGATGGCCTGCACATGCACACACACACGCACACGCTGGGGAAGCTGAGTCCCACAAAGCAGCTCCATGTGCACACCCAGTAGTTATGGAAGAGGGCTGACTTCAGCTTTGCTTCCCCCTAGAACAGAAATGGGCCCCTTTGCCCCACTTTGTTCTCAGCACCTCTGGGCCCAAAGGACATATAGGCAGGACTCACAGTTGGAAATCACAGGGGATTGTCACAAATGTGCTCCAACTCTTTCCTCCCCCAAACACTCTCTGTGAAGAGAGAATCCATGGAAGGCTTCCGACTCAGGCAACTAAATATATGGGGTATTTTCCAACTTAAAGTGTTCAACTTCCCTATGTTTTCAATTAAGAACCAAGACAATATAACCTATCCAAAAGTAAGCATTTAAAACTTTCAGTTCCATCTAATAACCAATTAGGAGCATGGGTGGGAATAAGAAAGAGAACAAATATGGAATAAAAGAAGATAATGGGAGGGAAGAACACAGAGTATATCAGGTAGGGTCTAGTTGGCAAACTAGGAACCATTCAAGGTATTTCAAGAAGAAAGGAATTTAATACAGGGAATGAAATACTTACAAGTTATTGGTTGGCTGGAGAAGCAAAGGCCAGGAGAACCAACTCCCAGGTTCATCATGAGCTTTGAGACAATTAAGAAGAGTGTGCCACTACCATTCAAGCTAGATACTACAGGGAACTGCCAGTAATGGTCACAGCTACCTGTAGCCTGCATAAAACCCCACTCTGCTGGAGCTCACATATGTGCCCACCTGCTGGAGGCAGGATCGTAAGTCTTCTATCTCTTCTTCCAAATGCCACACAAGTGGATCTGGAACTCTCCTGGCAAGGTGAGTTCTCAGGTTTCCACCCACTTCCAGACAGGACAGAATGTGGAAGGAGGTATAAAGGGTGTCCAGTGCCAAGAGACAATGGCCAGCACAGAGGAAAAAGAAAAATGGAGAGGGAGAAGGAAAGACCCAAAGGGAGAAAGAAAGACCCAGATGAAGAGAGCTGGAGGGAAAATGGAATCTACACAAATAATAATGAGACAGAGAAGGCATGGCAGGGAGCAATACAGACAAAGATGGGAAAGACAGAGGGCAAGACAGAAAGCAAAGATTAAGAGGGAGGAAGAAGACTGACATCTATGGCTGCTGGTGGAAGAACTGAGGGTAAAGCCCCATCGGTGGAAATGTGGACTGACCCAGTGTTGATCAGCGTTAGCTCTCCTAGTCTCAAACCTCCGACACCATAACTCTCAAACCATATCAGGTTCAAGAATCACCTGAAATAACTTGCTACAAATTCTTCAGAGATTCTGATCCAGGAAGTAGGCATGGGAATCTATATATGTGAAGCTCCCAGGTTGATGTGGTCCCGAGTGACCTTTCAGGAATCACTGCTCTTGGCCTCCACTGAATTTGGCAATTCTCAGGGCTGCAGCAACCAGGGTAACTAGAAATACATAGTTAATTCAAACACGAGGCCCTGTCAGAGGCTCCTACCCCCACCCCAGCCATTCTCTGCCCCCTGGGAGAACTTCAACATCCCTTCCTGCCGCCCTCCACTCTCTTCTACCCTTTCTTCTGGGTCCCAGAGAACTGATGTCCTGGCTGATTTTTTTCCTCCAAACAAGCTAATTAAGCAATAATCGTGGAAGAATCCATCACTCTGACAAGGTTGTTGATTAACCATCCCCCAGCCAAGCCCAAAGTGCTTAATATCCCAGCAGAATGGTCAATAAGGAGTGCAGCAGTGGCCTGGGGCTGCACAAAGCAGGTACTGACCACATCTGAGAAGACGGGTGCAGAATGGATAATTGAGCCCAATTTTGCAAACTGGTAGACAAAAGAAAGGAAGGTAGACCGGCTTGAGGAGGCAGACTGGGGCTTCTTCAACCAGAGTCTAGATCATTCTTTGTGAGACCACCAGATTCCCCCAGGGGGCTTCTAAAGCTCTGAAAAACTCTGGACTATGGGGAAAGCCATGTGTAAGGCCGTTGGAAACATGTTTGCTTCTCCAATTTTGCAGCAGTGTCAACTATATAGATGCTGAAATTAAAAAAGGGACAGGCAGGGCTGGGGTTATGGCGCAGTGGTAGTGTGCTCGCCTAGCACGCGTGAGGCACTGGGTTCGATCCTCAGCACCACATAAAAATACAAATAAAGATATTCTGTCCACCTACAACTAAAAAATAAATATTTTTTTAAAAAAGGGACAGACAAAACAATAAGATGACTGCTTTTGAGAGGTGAATTTCAAGTCCAGACTGACATATGTGTCTCTTTTCTACACTTAGAATATTATTCCAAACATCCCTGTTTCCTAAAAAGATTTTCTGCAGTGCTCACAGAATCGCCTTTGACCGAGCAGAATGTGGTGGAACACTGCCTCCTGGTGGTCACAGTCATTGCAGCATCAAATCATCAGGTTTCCACAGGTTCTGCTCATGCAAGTGTCTTGTGTGGGCTGTAACAGGAGGAGCCTGGGTCAGCCCCGCCCAAGCATGCCCCATCTGAGCTGCCATGCCCGTGGATAGGCCTTGTCATCTTTGTCTAAACTTCACCTCACTTCTGCCATTGTTGCATAAAGAGTGGATGACCTTGGCAAGCACTCTGGACCAAGGGGAGGAAAATGTCCCCTAGCTATGATCCTCTGTCACCACGATGTTGTCCTGGACATGGATGACATGTCCTGGATGTTGCCATGTCATCTTAGGCCTCCAGGGGTTTCTAGTTCTGTTTAGCTACAAAGAAACAGCATACAATAAGTGCTCTGTTAATGTTAAAGACACGAATGTCTGAGCATACAAAGTGTGAAGTCCACAGCAGAGTAGACAGAGCCCTGGGCGAGGACTCCTGGCTTAAAGGTCAGTTCCTGGTTCCTTCTCCACCCCAGCTGTGTGTCCTTGGGGTAATGGCCTTCTGGATCTCCTTCTCCAAAAATTAAAGGACTAGACTCAAAGGTGTCCTCCATGTCAAAAACCTGGTGAGCCAAGTCTAAACAGATTCTAGTCAGTAATCATCATTGAGGGTAGCAGTTAATAGCCCAAAAAGGGGACTGGGGTTGTGGCTCAGTGGTAGAGCACTTGCCTAGCATGTGTGAGGCACTGGGTTTGATTCTCAGCATCACGTATAAATAAATGAATAAAATAAAGATCCATCAACATCTAATAAAATAAAATAAATTTTAAAAAATAGCCCCCCCCCCAAAAAAAAGTCTCTAGCAATGTAGTAACTTCAGCTCTGCCCAAGGCCCACACTGTCTGGGTCAGTTAAGTCAAATAGCGCTCTCTTTTCTCAGCCTGGGAAATGCTGTTCACTGTAATACAATTAAAAACTTCCTCCACCTCTCTGGAGTTGACATTTAGTTACAGCATCGACACTGCCCTAGGTAGAAAACGGTGAGACGGTGACGCCTAGTGGCCATCTCCACTAATCACTGCCCAGTCCTAGGGCTCCACATAGCTATACCCAGAAGCGCTTACTATGGTTCAATTGGCCACATTAATCCATAGTTAAGTAATGCAGACCTAGTCTTGTAAGTTCTTCTTTGTC
Organism: Geosciurus inauris; assembly: GCA_004024805.1. NCBI lineage: Eukaryota > Metazoa > Chordata > Mammalia > Rodentia > Sciuridae > Geosciurus > Geosciurus inauris. The sequence continues at coordinate 38,592 of PVHX01006348.1, read as the reverse complement.
TGACCTTCGTCAGTTTTTTCAGTTGGGGGTTTTGACCTGACCTAAATTTCCAATTTCCCTTCCAATTTCCTTGTTCTCTGAACCTCTGCCATGCTTATAGTTTATCGTAGGGTCCCTACCAGATAGAAAGGAGCAGCCCAGAATTGAGCACAGGGACTGGATTTCACTCATGCAGTCATGCACATGTCTGTCCCCACACCTACCTCCATACTGCTGTGAGGCAGGAATGCACAGCTAAGCCACTGATTGCAGACATTTGGAGCCAAGGCCTGCATCCCAGCTGCCAGCTGTTGAGGAGGGAAAGTAACAAGCCCACTAGGATAAGGTTGGTGGCCCTAACGTTCTGTGGAGGGCAGGGAACAGCACACTTGGCTTTGTCACTGGGTGGCAGATTGCTGGGGTCCACATGGTTCATGTAGCACTAAAGAACAATGCAGATGGGTTCTTTTAAGCACACTTTACTGCTACATTTATACCCCATAAATGGCAAAGAGTGAAGGAGGGACTTTGAGGTGAGGCTTCAGAACCTTCCCCTGAGCGTGGGCCCACCCCAACTGAACTGAGGCAGAGGTAGCTGAGCTTGGTGGGTCTTTTCTGAGCCCTATATTATTCTTCTCCTAGAAGAGCAAGGCTCCCTGCCTCTTAATCATGTTCCTTATCAGCAATTTCTGGCGAGTGTATTAGTCTTTCTCAAAGTGTGATCTTTCAGTCCTGCATGATTTCTCTGGAAGAAGTTGGTGCTTTCCAATAGGCAAAATGCAGAGATGCTGGATGAGGCCATCGACTTCCTCACCTTTACCCCTCCGGGTCTTCCTCTAGGTCAAGTATACAGTGTATAAGTGGTAACACTCAGGAACCCCTTAAAGAAGCAAGTCTTTTGCACAGGTTGAGGATGCAAATTCAGGAGTTTCCATAGTTACTGGTGGTTTATGGTAATTTTTCCCCATGATTAAATGATTTCATAATCCTACCTTTTTGGAAGTGAGAGCAAGCACACCAGCATTCTCAATATTAGTCAGAGTCCAGGCAGGAGACAAAAATCACCCTTGAATAAAAATGTAAAGAATTAAAAATTAGTAAAAGACGGTTAACTTACGGAATACAGTCTAGTCAAAGCAGTGTGCGGCTGCCATCTCTAGGGTCAAGGGAAATTACCTAGAGAAGCCATGGAGAACCTGGACCAAAGTCAGACCTGGTTGCAGAGTGTGGGACAGTAGAGACTCACAGGACTCCAGTGAATTGGAGTGGGATCCCAGGAGGCCCCCTGCTGGGTACTGGCAACTCTGAAGAGGCACCACCACCACCACCACCACCACCAGGCCTGACAGATGGGGCTGGCAATCACAGTAAAGGAGGAAAAAAGGCTCCCTGGAGCCTCCGGGAGGAGCTCTTCCTCTGCAAGGCCTTGCGGTGTCTCTCTAGCACCCTCTCCTGACAAAGCTGAGCATTGCACCAGTTGTCTAAGGGGAAATGTTTACCAAGTCCAGGTCCAGTTTTACAAAGTAGGGCAAAGAAGGACAGATCTGGAACTGAGAGGCAATAAATTGATAACAAGCACACCTACTCTATGCCAGGCCCTGCATTATGAGGTCTTCATGCTTTCATCTATCATTCTTTGAACTAGATATTAGCATTCCCATGTTAAAGTTGGGGAAATACTAAAAGCTAAGAGGAGTAACCCAAGAAGAGCATGCGACCAAGTGGCTGAGCTGGAGTGTGAAGTAACTCTAGCATGGGTGCTTCTACACCAAATCAACAGTGTGTCTCTCTCTCTAAAGGATTAAGGGCAGTGAGATTCTTTCAATCTGGAAGGATTAAAGACAGCAAGATATTTTTCTCCTCCCTTTAACACTCTCTTTTACTAAGTCACCTAAGCCTTCCCAGCCCCTTGCTTAGACTCCTCCTTGGGGAGACAGTGAGGCTGATGTCCTGAGGTGCCCTAAGGCAGTGACTCCCAAACTAGAGTCACTGAAGACTTAGTGAAAAGCCTGTCCTGGATCCACCTCTGGAGATTCTCATCTAGTAGATTTGGGGTGGGGTGAGGGAACCTGGATCCTGCATTGAATAAACTCCCCAGAAGTCTTCAAAATGGTCCAGTAGGAGTCCAGAGCATCTCCTCTGAGCTAGAAGTGGGAGGTGAGGAGCCGCCTGGCCACTGATGAGAGGGGAGAGGCCTGGCTAACAAACTCCCCACAGCCCCAGTACCCCATGGAAAGGTCTATATCAATAGCTAGTTCCCCAGACGAAAATCAAATAGGGCACATGGGTGTGCTTTGTGGTTGATGAAGTTGTAATGGCTCTAGAAGACATAAAATTGATTTCTGTTTGTGAGACTGGGAAATTGGAGAACTAACTGGGCTCCAATACCCCCTGATCTTTTGTCTGGCATGATTTCTGGACAGGAGGTATTTCAGAGCTAGAGCATGCCAGGGACCATCCCACCTGGCTTACAATAAGAACTTCCAGCTTCTGAGCACCTATCGTGTGACAAGAATTATGTTATATTCTCCAATCTCGGACTCTCTTTGAGGGTTAATACCACAACCATCAGATGAGGACACTGGGGGTCTGGCCCAGGGTCATGTGGATACACTATAAAGTCAGTCTCTTTTCACTGGCCCATGAGGCTGAGACAAGAAACCAGCTTTTGGCTGTGGCTACCTGCCCAGGGGGAGCCAGGCTAGTCCTGAGAGGAGCTGAGCATTTGTTACCCTGGGAGCTGGCAGGCCAGGGAGAGCTGGTGTGTCATAGCCCAGGAGCTCAGAGCTTGACTAGGAGAGCCCAGAAGTGTCCCGGGGTAGGTGGATGGGGAATGTGGATCCCAAATCCAGACCTTCCTAGACACCTGGAGATGAGTGTGGGAGGGAACGGATGGTGTGTTCATAAGGTCAGTGATACATTTCAACAGAAATTGCCATCCATCAATGTCACAAAATCTAATGGATTTTCCTGCATCACTATAGGAATGTCTCAAGTACCAGCCTGTTCAATCCTATAAACTCTTCTGTGTGATGCTGCCAATCAGTGCTGGAGAAAGCTTGAGAAAGCTCAGTGAGTGCCGGCCTCACTGAAGCTGTGTGGATGCAGAGGAAAAACTACCTTGGGGCATCTGTGGCCCCGCTGTGGGCCCCTTTGAGGTGGCAGCATTGCCCAGCAATGTCCATCTGCAGTGGTTAACTTGTGCCTGTCACAAGGTGGGCTCTAGGTAGGAAGCCATGTAGCAGGTCCCTGCTACCCCCTGCTTTGTGAAGTTGGCCTAACCTCTGGGCCTTGCTGCCCTCCTCTGTAAAATGTGCATTAAAAATACTGCCTCTTGGGCTGGGGTTTTGTGGTTCAGTGGTAGAACACTCATCTAGCACGTGTGAGGCACTGGGTTCCATCCTCAGCACCACATATAAATAAATTAATTAATTAATTAGTTAAAGGTATAGTGTCTATCTACAACTAAAAATATTCTTTTAAAAATACTTCCTCTTGTCAAATCCTATAAATATATAACACCTAGAATGAACCATTGTGTAACTCTGGACTTCGGGGGATAATGGAGTATCAATGTTGGTTCATTGATTGTGTCAAAATGTCCTCTCTGGAGGAGGATGCTGGGGGGTAGATTCTGAGGGTGAGGGAGACTGGGGGGTACATAGGAACTCTGCATTTTCTGCTCAAATTTGCTGTGAACCTAAGACTGCTCTGAAAAATAGTCTGTTTTGAAGTGGGGCTGGGGAAGCTATTGCCTTTTAAGATTGTTGTGAGAATTAAATAAGAGAAGGGCTGAGCACAGTCTTTGGCACCCATGGGGCCCATAGTAGATGAATGAGGGAGTATTCCCACCCTCTTAAGAGCCATGAGGCCCTGGGCAATGCTCACCTCCATCATGCTCACCTCCCACAGGGAGCCCCAGAGTGCAGACAGGTGCGAGAATCCAACACCAGACTGGGTCAAATGCCCCTGTTACTACTCAGGAGATGGACAGCAGATATGGCCCAGGTTGAGTAGAATACCAGCGCCAACAGAAGAAATAGGAAAAGACTTGGCTGTAAAGCAAAAGCACAAATCCGGCTGGGCCACTCCCCTCTTCCAAAGTCCTGCTTGCTCCCTGGTGACTTCATCCAGCACAAAAATCTCCCCTCATTTGCTGGACCCTGCAGCCATTCTGGGTACGACTCAGTGGAGCAGACAGAGAACAGCCTGGTGATGGGAAACCTGAGTTTCAGGTCTAATTCGGAATGACTTTGGGAGCATCTCTCAGCCCTGTGCCTTGGTTTTCCCAGACTCAACTCCTTCTGCCTTCCATCACTGAAGACGTAGCCAAGTGCCAACCAGGAACCGGGCAATCTCTGAAGACCTTTCCTACTGTGGTATTGTTTTTCAAACAATGCAGTTTAAGTGCACTTCAAAAAATGTAAAACACACATGAAGCAGGAAGATGAAAATTTAAGTGTTTCCTTAATCCCAGTTCCCACAGTAGGAAGAGGTGCATGATGTGAAAGAACAGCATGGAGCTTTTGTTCCAATTCTAGTTACGTTATTTACTTTCTGTGTGACCTTGGGAAGTTTCTCAGCATCTCTGAACCTTGTTAGGCTTTATCTATTTAGGGGAGACAATAAATCTCTACCTAATAGAGATTGTGAAGATTAAGCAAAATGATACAAGCAGTGCTCTGGCCACATAAATAGCAGTACTGCTTTATGTACTGAGATATTAGGAATATCCTCCTCAGGTGAGATAAACCAGGTCAAGTGCTAAGCCAGTGCCTGGGTAAGAACTCATCCCCCTGTCTCCTCATCCTGATTTTCAGTTGTGTTCACGCCTTTCCCTGTGACCTGCAGGTGGCAGCATTGGGCTGTGAAACCACAGCCTTTATTCTCAGGCTTCCAGAATGGGCAAGAGGGCAGGATACTTGGGTGGGAAAACCCACATGGCTGTTTCCTGACTCTTGCTGTACTGGGAGAGTGGGGACCATGTAACACAAACTTGACTTTGAGTCTCTGGATCTTCTGAGGGGAGGGACCTGGGGAGGAAAGGTGCACCCCCAGTGGGGGACCTGCTGATAAGATGGAACCCAGAATCAAGCTGAGGCTTCCAGACTGTCAGCTTGGCACTTGCTCATGGTGCTGGGGTCTCCTGGCAGGTTCCAGCATCCTCCCCTGGCTGGTAAGGAAATGAGGCCCAAGGAGGGAGAGGACTGGCTCTAGAGCCAAGGCTCCAGGGAGCATCCCATCAGCCAAGGCCACAGTCTGCCTGGTGCATGGCCTGGGCTCTCCAAGAGCACTAGGAACCCCAGGAAGGCAAGCATCCCGTGTATCATTGTCCCTGTCCCTCACCCAACAAGACTTCTTCCAATCTCCAGGTAATCTTGGCCAAGAGACAAAGGGATTTCTGGGAAACTTCCTCCAGATCCTTGGCTAATCCTCCCCTTTGACAGTTCCGTTGGCAACTGTATTTGCAGCTTGGTGGCCTTGAGTCATCTCACCCCTGAATGTTCCTGGGAAACTTCTGGGCCATCACACGTACAGACCTGGGGCACCAGCTTGGCCTGCTTGTGTCTTCTTTCCTTTCTCCTGCGATTCTTGCTTTAAAGCAAGCCAGGGAGAAGCCTCAGGTTTGTGCCTTGTGGTGTCTGGACAGGGCACACTGGCCACAGGCCAAGCCCTAGTCCGCTCCCCTTCCATACACTGGCTCTCAGAGGGATGCTTGTGCTTGAGGTTCAGGCTTCAGCTTCCTTTCTTCTGAAATAGGGTCACGATCATCTTACTTAGAAAGGATGCTCTGAGGATTTACCAGTAAGAGACTTATGGAGCTTAAATCAGCACTGGTGTATAACAAGGAATTAGAGTGAGTAAGCTGTGAATAACATGGAGTATACACCTGCCATCCCCACCCCAAAAACACTGTGGCCCAACCCCCTCTCTTACCTCTGAAGGTGTGAACCCCTGAGGGACTGCAGCTCCTCAAGGCTGAGAGACACAGTGGTGGGGGCAGCTCCTGGGGCAGGCCAGCCCTCTGTGAGCTGTGCAGGATTTGGGTGCTCCCTGCATATCCCCATTTCTGGCCAGGGAGCTGTGACAGGGCCACTGAATAGAGCAGAGACTTAAGGTGCAGCAGCCTCTGGTATGGGCCCAACCTCTTGAGAGATGTGGGAGAACAGGGCCAGGGAGGCAGGGCTGAGGAGGTACCATCCTGCGTCCCAGGCAGGAACAGGCTGCCCCGGCCCCAGCTGGACAGAGAGGAAGGCCCCAGGCAGCTCTTAGGCGGCTGGAAGGGGAGAGGGAGAGGCAAAGCCTGGGCCAGCAGCTCCAGCAACTACAGAGAATTCTTCCATCTTTGAGGCACAGTTAGAGTATTATTTTATAACTCACACATCAAGGAGCTCCCACTGCCCCTAAGGATTAGATCACATTAGCTCAAAACCTCCGTAGCAGGGAGTTCAGTTTGCTCCCTGAGATTTATGCTAGGGCACTGGCCTCTTGCACCTGAGCTCTCCATCTCTGCTCCAGTTCTGCAGCTGTTTCCTCATCTCTCCCACATGTTGGCCCAATCACAGACTCTTGTCTCCTTTCTGTGTGTCTAGCCTACACTAAAAACTTAACAACTCACTCTCTTTGGGATAGATGGTCCTAGGCCTTCTCTGGGGTCATGCCCTGCTTAGCTCAAAGCCCAGAAACATGCCCTTAGTTAGTCAGGAGCATCCTCTTGCAGGAAAACACGAGTCCATCCTACCTGGCCACATGCAGAAGGCCAGATTCTACTGTGCACCAGAGATGCTGCCTTAGCTGGCCTTCCCACAGCTCATATTAGATGCCAAAGGCCAGGCTGCAAACTCTTCAGAGAAGTGTCTTCATGAGTTAACGAAACCTTTCTCCTCTCAGCCTAAAATCCTTACCACTCTATTCACTGGATTCTTCTACAAAAAGTGACATCTAAGGAGCATAGATGTAGCAGGGGTCTTTATCCCTAATCAGCCATCAAAACTGATTCAAAACCACCTTGCATTTGATCAATAATTTTCTAGATCTTTAAACATAAAAGAAACGTTTTGATTACAATCAAACATCATGCAGGAGCCCTAATATATACAACATAGTAAAAACAGAACTTCTTTTCTGAATCTGGAAGAGACAGAGGGATTGAGAACACCTAATCCTGGGCTGGTCTCCCCTCTGCATCCCGCAGAGAACTCTAAGGCCCCTCTGAGCACTAGAGACAGACAGGGAAATAAAAATGTCTCTTTACCCAATGTAAGGACATTCAGCTTAACTCCTACTAAGATAAATGTAAATTAAAACTGCACTGAGATACTATTTTTGCTCTATCATATTGGCAAAGATCCAAAAGTTGAGGAACATTCTATTTTGGCAAAGGCATAGGAAACAGGCAAACTTTTATGCATTTTAGGGGAGAATCTAAATTGCTGCAGCATCTGTGGAGGGAAATTTGGCAATGGCTATAATACCAAGGCCCATATCCTCAGGTCCAGAAGTTCTTTGAGCAGGAATTTATGCTTCAGATAATCTCTGCATGTGAGGGAAATGATGTAGAGCTCTGTTTGTAAACAATGTCAAAGGAAGCAACCAATCTAAATGTCCATCAGGGGAGGTAGTTAAGTAAATGGTATGTGGTTAAATAAACAGTATGCCCACACAATGGACTTTTCAACCACCATTAATTAAAACTCCCTTATATTGATCAGGAAAGATCTTCAAAACATATATTATTTAGTTAAAGAAAGGAGGGGCAATCTGGACATGGTGGCACATGCTTGTAATCCCAGCTTCCTGGGAAGCTGAGGCAGGAAGATTGCAAGTTTGAAACCAGCCTGAGAGGTGTTATCTCAAAAAAAAAAAAAAAAGTCTGTAGCTTAGTGGTAGAGTGCTTTCCTAGCATTGGAGAGGCCCTGGGTTCAATCTCTAGTGGAGGGATCAGAGCATGTGCAAATTATGCTACCATTTGTGTAAAAATAAGCGAAGAAAGAATATAGAGATATTTTGTTGCCATTGCATAAAATATTCTGAAAGAATAACAAGAAACTAAGAACATTGGCTTTCTGTGTAAACAGGGCAGTAGGGTTGTAGGGATGGAAGGAGGACTCTTCACTGTTCACATGTTTGAATTTTGAGCCATCCTATTCAAGACTTAAATTTGAAAGTGTTTAACAACAAAGAATAAAAAGAGTTATAGCATGAGATTAAAAACTAAGATATATGGGGCTGGGGTTGTAGCTCAATGGTAAAGCGCTTGCCTAGCACAGGTAACACCCTGAGTTCAATCCTCAGCACCACATTACTTAATTAATTAATTGTTAAATTATTTTTAGTCTCCTGCTTTAATGATACAGTGATTTGTTCTTTAAAATAATCCAAAAAATTAAAATGTAAGTTCTATTTTTAACAATTGCCTAATATTGCTCAAAAAAGTAAATTTTTAGACTTTTAAACTCAAAAGGCTGTAGGATTTCTGGGTCCTGCTTAGGGTATAGAAAACCACAGAGTATTGCTCTTACTCTTACAAAAGACAGGGATGGCTTCAAAATGACATCTTTTCTTGAACTCATCAGAGAACTGACGTTATAGGCAATACGCTAACTCAAAATCTAAAAAGAGATAAAAAGGCACCTCTGAGGAGAGACAGGACGGGGGACCTGCTTACACATCAGACTCTACATACAACGGAAAGAATTCAGCCTATTTAACGAATGGCTAAGAGCCCACATGGGGCCTGCATGATTGTATAAACCTGTGGGGCTACACACGCAAGGGTATCCACTCCCACTTGCACTGTCCTCTCCATGAACCACACTAAATGCTGTCAGAAACAATAGGAGGAGGCTGAGGGCCCCACACAAACCTCTCTCCTGGTTTGGGTCTGGGAGAGAGGAACAGAGTTTTAGGAAAAGCTCAAAATTCTGAAAAGACCCTTCTCCTTAAATCCCCTTGGTTGGAGGCGGGGGCAAAAAAACCCTGTTGTCCTTAAGGCTTAGACTAAGACTCATTGCAACTTCAATAAAGGAAAATTAAAACCTCTCTTTCCCTGTAAAAGGAGCCAAAATCCAAATAGACAAGTAGAGTCTCCTACAGGCAAGGGAAAGACAGAGTCACTGAAATACTGCACCATAAGACACAGGGACATTGTGGTGCTTAAGACTGAAGCTGAAGTAGAACAGTGAGAATGTCCCTCTTTCCTTCCTCAGTCCCAGTGTCAAGCTAAAACGTGTTGATTAGCAAGGAACAACCGAAGGACCAAAAGCATGAAGAGTAATTTTCTTCAACATATAGGGACAATTGGAATTCCTAAAGTTCAGAGTGCAACAGACATCAAGGAAATGCCTCTGGCAAATCAGCCACCACCCCAAACACAAGATTAAGTGAGAGAGATGTACAGTCTATAGTGCGCTAGAGGTAAAAATAGTAACAACTCTCAAATGCAGCTCAACTCCTGACTAGATTGTTCAACCCTCCTTAATGAAGGCCCAGTAAAAGACTACGCATGGCCGTTTTCAGCCATAAATACCAGTTACCTATGTCTCTACTGTTCTACATAATATGTCCACCTTTGAACAAAAAAAGTATAAAACACACAGAAGCAAGAAAAAGCAACCAACTATCAAAAGACAAGGCCATCAATGGAACTATATTCAAACACAACAAAGATATTAAAATTGCCAGATAAGTGATTTAAAATAACTCTGACTAATGTTTTCTATTTGTTATTTTTATATACACATGACAGTGGAGTGTATCTTGACATACTATACATACATACAGTATAATTTATTCTAATTAGAATCCTGTTCTTTCAGCTCTGCATGACGTGGTGTTTCACTGGTTATGTATTCATATATGAACATAGGAAAGTTATGTCTGATTCATTCTACTGTCTTTCCAATTCCCACACTGCCTCCTTTCCTTTTATTCCCCTTTGTCTAATCCGATGAACTTCTATTCTTCCCTACCTCACCCTTATTATGTGTTAGCATCCACATACCAGAGAGAACATTCAGCCTTTGTTTTTTGGGGATTGGTATGATTGGTGTTAAAAGTTTTAATAAAAAGGTGGACAATATGTATGGTCAAGAACCTAGAAAGAAATAGAGAATAAAAAAGTAGAAATGAAAAACAAAGAGATGGACAATGTCATTGAAAGATTCATCAGTAGACTTGGCAGCTGCTAAAAAGAAACAGTGAACACAAAGACATGAAGAAATGACCCAAACCAAAATACAAAGTGAAAAATAGGATAGAATTAAAACACTGTGGGGAAATGTCAAACAGTCTAGCATAGATGAAACTGAAATCCCTGAATGTGAAAAGCTAGAACAAGCCAGGGTCAATATTCAAAAATATATGGGCTAGAATTTTAAAAAATAATGATAACAGACATCCAAACACAGATCCATTGATCTAAAAATTGCAAGTAGCCTAGAAGAAAAGCAAGATAGCAAGGAATGAGAAGGGGAGCAGGATGATACCTAAACATGCCCTATTCAAACAGCCAAAGTCCAAGAAAAAAAAATGTTTGAAGGCAGCCAGAAAACAAACAAACAAAAAAACAAACAAACAATAATAACAACAACAAAAAACCCCACAATATATAGATAGGAGCAAAAGAGAGGATACAGCAGACTTATTTTCAGCAATCATGTAAACTAGGAGGTGATGGAATGATGTCTTTAAAGTGCTAAAATGCATGTGGGAGAGTCTTCACCAGAATTCTACTCTCAGTGAAAATGTCTTTCAACATAAAGGCCAATAGAAACTTTTTCAGAAAAAATTAAAAACATAAAATCTATAGCTAGCAAACTGAAATTCCCATAAATGATAAAAGATCTTTAGAAAAAGATGAAAGGAGACAACAAATAGAAACTGGGATCTGCAAAAAAGAAATAAAGAACATAGAAATTGAGTACATGAAGGTAAATTTTAAATTGCTGTAAGAGCTACTGATTGAAGCAGTAGCAATGTCTTGGGTGATCAGATCACAAAAACAAGAAAGGAAATATAAAACAACACTGGTACAAAGGATGAGAGGGAAAAATTAGGAATGTGTTGTTAAAAGGACTTTACGGTACAAATAAAACAGCAAGGTAGCTTTTTAATGCAGACTGTGATTAATTTAATATTTACATTATAAACCTTAGGGCAACCCCTAAGACAAATTTAAAATGAAATAAAAATAATAACTCATTAGTGGAGATAAAATAGAATAACAAGAAATACTCATTCTGAAAAAAATTAAAGAAATGGAATAAATAGAAAACTGGTAGCAATATTACTGATTTTCACCCAAATGTATCAATAATTATATAAATTTAAATATAAATTTCCCAAATACACTGTACAAACTGAGTTGTGACATTCTAAAATTCACATGTTGAATTCCTAATACCCAGTACCTTAAAATATGACTGTGTTTAGAGATAGGACCTTTTAAGAGGTAATTAAGATTAAATGAAGTTATAAGTACAAGGCTCGAATCCAGTATGACTAGTGTCCTTTTAAAAAGGGACAGAGACACCAAGGATGCACATACCCAGAGAAAAAGCCATTGAGGACCCAGTGTGGAGGCAGCCAACTGCAAGCCTCTCTCACCCAAGGAGAGAAGCCTCAGGAGAAAAAACAATATCTGATGATACTTTGACCTTGGACTTCAAAACTCCAGAACTGTGAGAAAGTCAATTGCTATTGTTTAAGTCACCCAGCCTGTGGCAATTTGTCATGGCAGCCCTAGCACACTAACATACATACATGCTGGTCAAAAGATGCAATGGTCAGATTGGATTTTTTAAAAAAGACAAAATTGTATTCTGAATCTTAATATAAAGGTATAGACAGGATAAAACCAAAATAATGGGAAAAGATATAATAGGCAGAACTACTGAAAATGCATTGAAGTGGCCACATTAATATCAGACAAAATAAACTTAGATCAAGAAATATTACCAGTGACAGAGGAGGGCAATGTGCAGTAATGACAAAAGACACAATAATCTAAATGTGTGTCCACCCAAAACGAGGGCTTCAAAATATGTGAAGCTAAAACTGATATAACAGAAAGAAGACATAGAATACCCCACCTTGTACCAAGCAACTTCAGTGGCCCCACATAGAACAGGGACTCAGAAAATTTCTAAGGACATTGAAGAACCGAAGACTAACTTCACCTAATTGATGTTTATAGAATATTCCATCCAACAACAGCAGGATACTCATTCTTTTAAAGAGCACATGGAAAATCCACTAAAATAGACCCTATTCAGAGCTATTTAAAAACTCACATGCTTAAAAGAATGTAATAGAAAGTATGTTCTATGACCACAGTAAAATTAAACTAGAAATCAAAACCAGAAAGGTAGCTGGAAAATCTCCAAATATTTGGAAAATTTAAAACAACACTTCTAAATAACCCATGGGTTAAAGAGGAAGTAACAGGAAATTTAAAAATAATTTAAACTGAATGAAAATAAAAACACAGTATATCAAGCTTTACGAGATGCAGTTGTGACAGTGCTTAGAGGGGGCTATAGCATTAAATATTTATATTAAAAAAAAGAAAGGTAGAAAATAAATGACTGATCTTTTACCTTAAGAAACTAGAATAGAAAATTAAATTGAACTCAAGGCAGTCTCAAAGGAAAGAGTAGAAATCAATATAAATGGGATAGAAACACAATACAAAAAATTTAATGAAATAAAAAACTTGTTCTTTGAAAAAAATGAATAAAATCAATAAACACCTAAGCCAGACTGGAAAAGACCAAACGCATGAGTTATAAATTTTGTAATATGTGCAATACCTATATGGTGAAAATAGCCAAATATTAATGAAAGGCATCAAATGAATGGAGAGTTGGAAGACTCAATATTAAGATGTCAATTCACCTAAAACTTACCCATAGGTTTGATTGAATTCCAATGAAACTGTAAATTTTTTGTAAAAATTGACAAAGTAATGCAAAGTTTATGTGGAAAAGCAAAGGAACTTGACAGACAAAAGAATCCTAAAAGGAAAAAAAAAGTGAAGGAACTGGCTGGGCATGGTAGTACATCGCCAATAATCCCAGCAGTGCAGGAGGCTGAGGAAGGAGGATAGCAAGTTCAAAGCCAGCCTCAGCAACTTAGCAAGGCCTTGAGCAACTTGGCAAGACCTTGTCTCAAAATTAAAAAAAAAAAAAGGGCTGGGGATCAGTTTTTAAGTGCCCCTGGGTTTACTCTTCAGTACTAAAAACAAACAAACAAAAATTAAAAATGAAGAAACCACTCCACCTGATTTCAAGACTTACTAGATTTGAAGACTTGAATAAGAAATGAACCTGACATTCATGTGTGTGTGTGCGTGTGTGTGTGTGTGTGTGTGTGTATAACAGAATAGAGTTCAGAAATGGATCCACACATACACAGTCAACTGATTTTTTACAAAAATGCAAAGGCAATTCAACGGTAATTTTTACAGCAGTTTTATTCATAATCGCCCCAAACTGGAAACAGCCCCTCACCTGTGGAATTGACAGAGTGATGTGTTCATGAAAGGTGCCAAACAAACTCATGACTGACCCTGCAACATGGGTGAAACTCAAAAGCATTACACTAAGTGACAAAAGCCAGACTCAAAGGGGAAAACGGCATGACTCCATTTATGTGCCATTTGGGAAATGGCAAAATTATAGGGGCAGAACACAAGTAAGTGGCTGCCAAGGGCTGGGTTTGGGGACACATTCAAAGGAGAGAGGAAAACTTTGGAGTCTTGAGACCATTTCTGTACCTTGATTGTGAGGGTCACATGACTCTATTTATTCCTCAAATCTTGCATACACTAAAAGGGATGAAATATACTGCATATAAATTATACTTTATTTCTCATGAAACAGTGAGGGGAAATGTTATACCTATTCAAATGTTCCAGAACCTTCTTACGGCCACACAATATATAGGGGGCCTAATTATGATTTCAACCCGTCTGTCTGATTTCAAGGCCCATGTTCTTTTCACAGTATCCCTTAGCTTTTTTATTGGAAGAAAACAAAACAATGCTTGTGTTGTGCTTTACAGTTTAGAAAGCACTTTCAAAAAGCACTTTGAGCGGCTGAGCTCAGTGGTAGAGCACTTGCCTTGCATGTGTGGGGCACTGGGTTCGATCCTCAGCACCACATAAATAAATAAAGGTATTATGTCCATCTACAAGTAAATAAAAACAATTTTTAAAAAAGCACTTTGGGACTCCTTGGCTCATTTGATCCTACAAAGCCCTGTGCAATATTATTATAATCCCCATAGAACAGATGAAGAAACTTAGGTTCAGAGAAGTTAAGTGAGCTGCCCATGGTCTCCTGGTTAGTCTGTGACAGATCTGGATCTTATGCCTCTAGAGCTTGTTCCTGTGCCTCATAGCTATAAACCCTGGTATACATTGTCTCTGGGACCCCACGCCCTCTGAACTCCTCTTTTCACTGCCAGCATCTCCAGCCCTCAGGGCACCCTCTGTGAGCTGGTCACTATACCAGGCAGTCCTTCTCAAAGCCAAGCAAGCAGGTGAGCATTTGCACACTTACAACGTTTACTAAGTAATGTTCTCTTCTCTGAGAGCTCTTGGAACTGTTCCCTTGAGAGGGGCTGCAGGCCACCCCACAGGCCCAGCACAGCCTGAGCTCCACTCTGAGGTGACTTCCTGCTAAGATCTTTAGGTCCAGCTTCCCCTGCCTCTACCTGTGCCCCACTCCACCTTGCCCTTCTCAAGCCCAGTTCCTGAGTGTTCAGGACATCTTCAGGAGATGTCCTCTGGGTGTGTTGGTCAGCTTCTCATCACAGTGGCCAAAATACCTGATGGGAACAACTTTGAGGAAGAAAGGTTTATTTGGACTCATGGTTTCAGCCCATGGTCAGCTGGCTTCATCGCTTTGGGCCTGAAGTGTGAAAGAGCATTATGGAGGAAGCAGGAGTGGCAGAGGAAAGCTGCTCAGCTTGTAGCCTCCAGGAAGTAGTGAAAGATGGTGAGTGGGTAGCCAGGGACAGATACCGTCCCCAAAGGCATGGCCCAGTGACCTACTTCCTCCAACCATGCCTACAATTTCCACCTCCTCCTAGTGGTCTATTCAAATTATTAATCTATCAGATGGATTAATCCCTGATGAGGTGATAGCCCTCATGGTCCAATTACTTCCCTAAAGCCCCATCCCATGGCTGCCTTGGGGACCTAGGCTTCATCACATGAACTTTTGGAAAAAAATTCAGATGCAAACTATAACACAGGTCTCAAGTTTAGGCCCTTTGTTAAGAACACACATTCTTCCACCTATTTTTTTCTTTCCCTCCAATTCTTTGATATCAGAGCCTTGAATCTTTCCATGATTCAGCCAAAGAAGCCCGAGCAAAGGGTTGTCCTCCCTGACTCACCTTCTTGGGTCTTGTGCAGCTCTGACAGTCTGAGTACAGACCACAGTGGAAGCGCCTGTCACCCCTGAGGTGCTGGCCGTTGGTTATGTAATTTAAATGTAGAATCAAAAGTGTTCATCCTTGCCACAGTTGGTCCTGCTGTGTTCCCCAAGCTTGTCCCATCCCTCCATCCTAAATCTTGTTTTGAATTTCCCTTAACCCAGACCTCAGCTTTGGGGCAGCTGCGAGGGTGTTACTTCTGCTCTCTGAGACTTCACTGGAACCAAAAAGCAAATTTCTCATTCTAATCTGACTCCCCTGGCCCCAGGCCTGGCAGATATATCTCAAGGCCTTCTCTCTTGCCTTCTTCCAATATCCTTCATAGTGAGTCAGAGTTCAGTGAATTGGAAGCAAAAATTAAATGCCCAATCCCATGGTTTCCTCTGTGATATTTTCCTCCATTCCTCCTGCCTATCTGCTTGTCTATCATTGATCTCTTCATCTATCATCTGCCATCCACAATCTATCTATATTTATCCTATCTATCTATCTATCTATCTATCTATCTATCTATCCATCCATCCATCTATCCATCCATCCATCCATCCATCCATCCATCATGCTAGATAGGGGTGAATCAACCATAGAGAGTCACGGCATAGTAGATTTCGAAGCACATGCCCACCTTTGTGTGGGCCTATAGTTATGTTTACACAGAAGAATAGTGTGAGAGACAGAAGCAGAGGCAGAAAGAAATGAAAAAGAATATTTTTTTGCCTTGGTGGGAAAGAGCCAGAAATTACATCTGTTCAAAAATGTCCTGCTTCTCAGATAAATAACAGCATCATGAGTAGATGTGTCACTGAAGGATTCTTTCAAAATAAATTCAGGAAGGGCCTCTTGAAGAAGCTGCTGGTGCTGGAGCTCTCCCTTGCTTGGAATCCTCCACCCCCCACTCCCAGAGATGATCAGGAGGAAGTGAAAAAAGGAGGACACATATGGCCACTCCCTGGGCCTCCAGAGAGGGGAGAGTAGCTGGACCAAGGGAGCGCCTCAGAAAGGGCTGTGGCCAGAGGGTCTGGGTCACAGATGTCTGTCCCACGGAGAAGAACTGCAGAGGCCATCCCTCCCTGGGATGGAGCAGTGCAGGCTCAGAATAGGAGGCTTCCCCACCTGGTATTCACCTGGTGTGCTGGTTGGAAGCAGGTAAACAAGCTGAGATCACGTGACTTAATTCCAAGGGTTACATTTAAATCATTTAACCTACAGTGCAGCACAGGCATCTACCAGCCAGAATGGACTCTAGCCATTAACAATGGAGAGGCACAGTGGTCTCAGTGCTATGTACCAACTGAGCATCAGCTCTGCCTAGACCAATACACAGTTGGCCCTGCCACAGCCCAAAGGTACTGTTATGCCGTTTTATGGATGGAGAGACTGAGGACAGGAGTGATTCCACGACTTACCCAGGATATTATAGTTAGTCATGGCACAACTGGACTTTGTCTCTTCCAAATGCCCCTGTTACTTCCCAGCTCCCCAGCTCTCCCAGCAAGGCTAAGAAGTCCTACTAGTGCCCCAGTCCAGCCCCACCTGCCAGAAGAAGCCTCAGCCAGCGACAGTCACAGAAGGATAGCTCTTTGGCCCTAATCTCTGTAGGAACCAAAAGCTATCAGACAGTTACACATCCTCCAAGAGGAAGCAGATGCAGACTTTTTGCAGCTGTGAGTTTCTCAGCTTCAGACTCAGGTAGAGCACCCTTCCAGGGCCTTAAGGTGAGGCTCAGCCTCTGTACTTCCCACTTGGCTGCACAGCTAGAACACTTCTCTTACCTGGCTAGATAATACCACCTTTTGCTATGGGTGCTGAACTCTGATGAACAGCTTCTTAACATCTGTATTCATCTGCTCAAGCTGACATAGAAAAATACCATAAACTAGGTGGCTTAAACAATAGGAATTGATTTCTTACTGTTCTGGAAGCTGCAAGTCCAAGATCAGGTGCTAGTATACTCAATTTCTAGCCAGGCCCTTTTCCTGCGTCACAGCTGCCTTCTTACACTGTCTTCACGTGGTTGAGAGACAGAAAGTTCTTTGGTGTCTTTTCTTAAAAGGGCTCTAATCCTATTGGATCAGGGCCCCACCCTTAGGGCCTCATTTAACCTGAATTACTCCCCTAGAGGCACCATCTCCAAATACAGTCAACTGAGAGGGTTTTGGTGTATAAATTTTATGGGAACACAAACCTTTAGTCCAGAAAACTGGAGTCAGATAGTCCTAGTTTCAACCTTTGCCTCTGCCAGCTCTGTGATCTTGGGGAAATTCATGCCTCATTTATTAGTTTCCTGTTGATGCTGAAATAAATTGCAACAAACAATGAGTTAAAACAGCACACATTTATTATCTTACAGTTCTGGAGGTCAGACACCCAAGTCAGTCTCACTAGGGCAAAATTGAGGAGTAGGTAGGACTATACTCCTGACCACAAGGGAGAATCCATTTCCTTGCCTCTCCAACTTTTGGAAGCTGTCATATTCCTTGGCCTGTGGCCCCATATGACTTGGACAACAGCTTCTGTGGATGCATCTCCCTGACTCTGACCTCTGGCCACCCTCTTTTAAGGACCTTGTGATTCTACTGGGCCTACCCGGCTGATCCAGGAGAATGTCCCCATCTCAAGATCCTAATGTGATCACCTGTGCACTATTTCCTTCGCCATGGAAAGAAAGCAGTTGACAGGTGCTGGAGAAGGGGATGTAGACATCTTCTTTTGGGAGTGGTGCTATCCTGCCCACCATGTCTCAATGTCCTCACTTAGGAAATGGGAATGATTGTCTTTAGCCACAGCTCTGCTGGGAAATCTCAGGATGTTGCTAAGTGTACCGCACCATATCTAGCAGAGGTGAAATGAAGCCATGGAAAGGTAGTTCCTGCCCTTCTCTCATTCTGTGTGGAGTTCTTCTGGGGTCACCAAGGCCTAGCTCTGGGTCTAACTCTCAATGGGAACTTAAAGAATCCCTGCTGAAACAAAGCGTCTACCGATGACAGATGACTGACCTCCCTGATGCCAAGGCAGGGATGTTTGCAGATCTTCAGGTTTCAAGGCAGCAGAGGGGGGACTTTTGAGTAGAAACATGGCACAGTATGTGCAGGGACATAAATTACAAGTTATTTTTGTTAGAAAAGCAGACAAAAATCATTCCATTCACATTCCAAATGTGGGAGCTGCTCTCCCAGGTCAGCTTTGGCAGAGACCCAAATCATCCACTAAGCTCCCTGGAGAGAGAGGTGAGGCCCTCTGCAAGGGAATGGGGGCAACCTGAGCTCTATATCCTCGGAGGAGCTGTGCCTACATCACTGCCTGGGATTAGGGGAATGGGGGGTGATGTCACCGGGTAGCAGGGATGGAGCAGCAGCTGGTGAGTCAAGGAGAGTTTGGGAGGCCCTGTTCTCTGGCCTTCTCTCTCCACAGGCTCTCAAAGTTGCTGAAGACCAATAACACCTATACCATGGACAGTGCAAAGTGCGTGGTACACAGCTGGTGCCTAATAAAGTCAGTAAACATATTTTGGACATGCACTTTGAACCTAGCTTTGTGGCAGGCACTGAAAGCTCAAAGAACAAGGCAAAGTCCCTATCTTCTTGGAGATCATGATCCAGGGAGCAAGCCAGACACACACACATACTATGTTTCTACCAAGAACCATGCATGTCAGGGCAGAAGGGTATTGGGCAATAATCACTCTTGGGGTACACAACAGAGCTCCACAGAGAAGCAAATATTTGAGTTGCACTTGAGGAAGTACATGGGAACAGGGACCCAGCATGTGTAAAGGCCCTGAGGTAGGAAGAATCTTGGTATGTTAGGTGGGCGATGATGGCTGGAGCTCATGGGAAATGGAAGGGAGTTGTGACAGAGGAGATGAGAAGCTGGACAGGAGGTAGGGTGAAGATTCTACGTAACAAAAGTATGTGACCTGCCCTGCCTCTGTGGCTTTCCCATGCTTAGGAGTCCATGTGGAGTATCCTCTTCTCCCTGTAGCTTCAGCTTAAGGGGGAAAACAGAACCAGGCAGCTGGTGAGGGGCAACTTGAACTGTGTAGGAAGACAGAGGCTCTTTCAGCCCTCTTCCAGGGCTACAGGAAGAGCAGCCCAGGCCACCCTCAGAGGGTCTGCAGATCTGGGTGAACAATGGGTTTTATTTATAGAGAGAACCTTGCAACAGTTCAAAGTCCCCCTCAGCTTCCTCACACATCCTTTGGGGGCTCCAGGCTTGGCCAGAGGCTTTACTGGGCTCTAATGAGCCATCTCACCTGACTGACCTCACCAACTGCTGCAGTAATTGACCTCACCAATTACTGCCCTTCCTCCCCCTCCACTGGCCATGTTTTTTGAATCCTTTCCTGCTCCCTGGGGTGGGAGGTTGCATCTTTCATCTTCAGGCTAAGATCTGGGCCAGCTCAGAGCCTGGGTCATCTCCAGATTGAGCTGGCCACGTCTGTTCTCAGGGGAGGAGCTTTACATGCTTTCTTGGAAGTGAATCTTACAGGCCATAGGGAGGGAAGGTCTCAGGCACTGGGCCCTGATGGTGGAGTGAGGGTGGTCCCCAGGGAAAAGATCTGTCAACAGGGAGACAAGGGAGAATTTACATTCTTTTTTTTTTTAATATTTTTTTAGTTGTTAATGGACCTTTATTTTATTTATTTGTATGTGGTGCTGAGAATCGAACTCAGTGCCTCGCACATGCCAGGCAAGCGCTCTGCTACTGAGCCACCGCCCCAGCCCAAATTTACATTCTTGATCATCTGCCTTGGGCCCCAGACCTTCCTGATTTAGGCCTCAGTGTGGGGTGGGTGCGGGTGGGAAGTGCACTTGGATTTCAGAGTTAGCCTCACTCCAGAGACTGGGCAGAGCCAGGAGAAAGTGTGTCTACCAAGGACTCCCAGAGGCAGTGAGCACGCGCCTAGTCTGAAGGCTCCCGGAGGCAAGAGGGAACCCCAGGGGTATCTGCCGAAGTTGGGTCAGAAGGAGCAGGCGACTGGAGATTGATGAAGTACAGAGGGAGAGGGAGCAGTCTGGAAGATGCTGGCAGGTGACTCAAAGCTGAGGCCAGGGGAGGGACTTCCTGTGCAGGAGAAATGTGAAGCCAGGTTCATATGGTAACACGGGAGCAGAGGCTCATGCTGGTTGGGACACCCTGGGGAGTGGTCCATTTCTGAGCATGGGCTTGGGTAGTGCTGAGGAAGGGATGGTATCAGGGTGAGAGTTCCCACAGGAAGGGATCAGGAAGACTTGTCACTGCACGGTGCAGCAGTTGCAGCAGGGAGACATGCAGGTAGGGCAGCCATGTCTCCTTGTTCAGAGACACCAGGTCAGAGCTGGAACCACCCCACTTGCTGGGGGCTTGGCCAAGCTGCTAGGGGTGGGGCTGAGAGGGATAAAGGAGCCATCTGGCCAGATGAGAGAAGACAAGGGCTGCTGGTGTTGGTTGAGCACCCATCCATAGGAACCTGGTGTTTTAGTCAGCTCTTTCACTACTGTGACCAAAAGACATGACAAGAACAATTTGGGGGAGGAAATATTGGCCTCTCACTGTTTCAGAGGTCTCGGTCCATAGATGGCCAATTCCACTGCTCTGGGCCCGAGGAGAGGTAGACAGCACCATGGCAGAAGAGCGTGGATGAAGCAGCTCAGGACATGACCACCAGGAAGCAGGGTGGGGGGGGGGGGCGCAGAGAGAGAGAGAGACTGACTTTTCTCACTAAGGACAAAATATATACTCCAAAGGGATGCCCCAATGACCCACCTACTCCAGCCACCCCCTACCCACCTACAATTGCCACCCAGTTAATCAGTATCAGGGAATTAATGTACTGATTAGGTTAAAACTCTCATAACCCAATCATTTCACACGTATACCTTCTTGCATTATCTCACGCATGAGTTTTTGGGGGACACCTCATGTCTAGACCATAACAGGCTTTGGACTCCTCCTGTGGGCAAGAAGGCCGTTGGCTGCATGTCCACTGATCCCCTCCAGCTGGACATTCTTGGTCCATCTGGGCTCATCCAGGCCCCGCATATCTTCCAGCCTGAGCTAGGAGCCTGCCAGTCAGTCAGCACTTGAGAGGTGATCCGGCACCACTGAGGGGTTTCTGAGAAACTGCCAAGGACTGCTGTTTCCTGGGAAGCAGGGAAGGCACACTGAGCCTCCTTCTTCCCCAACCCTTCCACTGCAGGTGGCTGAAAGCACCACCCTCTCTCCTGGCCTCTGAGGTATTCTATGATAGAGTCTGAAAACAAAATGGGAGGGAGGAAAAAATAAGCTCTCAAATAAGCTCTCTGAAGCTCCACTTGCTACCTCATCCTGTGTCACAGTGACCTTGTTATTTTGACAGGGAGGCCACCTGGCGGGCATCTGCAGTTTCTCTTAGAGGCTGGGCTCGCAGCATGCAGTGAGGACAAGCCAGGCCAGGAGTGCGCACTCTGATCTTGGGGCAATGGACAGACTTCCTTGGGCCTGGCATGGAAAACTATACAGTTCCTTTTGTAGATCTTGCCGGTAGCAGGATGGGCTCCAGGGCACAGATGTTTGGTGAAAATTTGGTGAAAGACGTAGAGATACATTGAACCTCACTGGTCACCAGGACTTAGAGCAGAGAGCAAGAACTAAGGAGCCACTGGGCCACTGCTCCAGAAGAAAATACTAACAATGATCATTTAGTAATAATAAACAGCTAGCATGTTCTATGCTAATGGCTTTACATTTGGAACTGTAGCCTGTGGATAGAATTTAAGGGCTCTGTGAACTTGCAAGGGAAAAAGTTTACATCCTTATTTTCACCTGCCTTTCACTGAAATTTAGCACTTCCTGCTCTTGTAAATGTAGGTAACCATCCCTAGACACTCCAGCAGCACCTGTGATTTGTCACCAGTAGAAATCAAAGGTATTTTTCACAGCACAGCACACTCATTACAGATCTTTTACAGGTCTATCACTACTGCAGGACTGTCATGGTGGCTGCCAGACCTGTCACTAGATCTTGCTTCATGGTGAATAAGCGCCTGAGATTTGATATCCTAAATATGAAGTTTTAAAAGATACTTTGATAGCTGTGTTTCAACATAATTGGTTTCCTTTATAATCCTATGCAATCTGCTTTATGCATTCTAAAATATTGCTTTGATGAGGGGCTCACAAGTTTTATCAGTGTCTTAAAGAAGGAAGGAGCTGCTTGCTTTACTGTGTGATCGTAAATAATCCTCCCAACCGCTCAATGTGGTGTTACAGGGCTGGAAGAACTTAGGTAGGCCTGAAAACATTTGCAGGTACAAGTCCCTTTTTTTAAACAAAAAAGTGATTGGGCCGGGCGCTGTTGCACACTCCTGTAATCCCAGCGGCTTGGGAGTTCAAAGCCAGCCTCAGCAAAAGCGAAGCGGTAAGCAACTCAATGAGACCCTGTCTCTAAATAAAATACAAAATAGGGCTGGGGATGTGGCTCAGTGGTTGAGTGCCCCTGAGTTCAATCCCCAGTACCCCCCAACACACACCAAAAGTTATTAGTTTATTTCCATATCATATAAAGGTGAAGATGCTCTAGTTGTATTTGAGGACAGGGGTTCCTTGGAGCTGACCAACCCCTCTACCCAGCCCTCCCAGTAGGATGCTCTCCCTCCCAGCTCCCTTCCAGAAAGTTCCATCAACTTCCTAAATTTCCACAGAGCACATTTGCAAACCACAGACCTAACACAACCCTTCTCAAGGACCACCATGTTGGTGGCATAACTTCCCATACTGCCTTGGCCCATGAGAAGTCTAGGATGCTCAGGGCCCAGGACTGCAAGGCCTTAGTCCTGACTATGAGCAGATCTGAGGTGGGCATGACGGGGATGTCCTTTACGACTCCATAGTGAGGACATCATTTATTTGTGAAAAAGACCAGGACAGAGAGCTCTTCACCGACAGCTTGAAAGCTAGAAATCATGAGCCAGAGAGCTCTAGGTTCACATGTGACTCTGCTACTTACTGGCAGTGTGGCATCTGGCCTCAGTTTTCTTCTGTTAATTAGGAATAATAATTGTCTCCACCTTAAAAAGTTGTTTTGAAGATTAAATGAAAAAAATTCATGTGAAGAGTTCAGCATACCTCCAAAGCTGCCACTGCCTGAGCCCTGTCTCTGGGAAATAGGCTTATGCCCTCCGCACATGACCTCCACATCCTTCCCCTGGGAAGTAACCCCACTGAAATCCTTTTTTCTTCCCCTCCTTTTCCAACTTGTCACTTGGCATTCTCCGAGTGTTTTGGTAGCAGCAGCACGACTCACCCAGATGGCACACACTGTAGCTATATCTAATCACCTAATAATTAGCTTGACATTTATAAAGGGCCTCAAGGGCTTAGGAAGACTGCTGTCTTTACATGAGAAAGTGCCATAGTTTCACACCCGTGCCAGGTAAGACACAAGCAGAAGGGAATAGTGACTCGAGGTCTGGCTTGCCCTCAATGTCCTTAGTGTATTGATGAGGAGGCAGATTTACTGTGATACTAAACAGGCATAATCTTCAGGGTCCCTTAATTAACAGTCCTATGCTTTCTGCAAAATTTATAAAAGTAATTTGCAATTTTTTTCTAAAGAGACCCTACAAAATTATATAAGCACAAAGTTCCTGTGTTTAAATCGAAGTTGTCTCTTGGGTCTGCCCTGTCCAGAAGCTTGGCCTTCCTACTGCCTTTAAGGACCAACCAATGGTTTGAGGAGTGCAAGTTGTGGGGCGCTGAAGGATTTGGTGATTGGTCCAATCAGAAAAGAGCCAGAAACCTTTAGTCATTAAAATCAGAGTTCTGTGCTCTGCCACCTCGTGGTTGGAAGGCTTGGGTGCAGCCACATGATCTCAGAACCTTGGAGTCCTCAGTAAACAGCAAGCAAGAAGCCTGACCTGCCCACAGCTCAGGCGGATGACAGAGCAACCTGTCCATGTGCTGAGAAGGCATTGTTGGCGGTGACTGTGAAAACACAGAACATTGAGGGAAGGATTAAAAGACCAAGGATAAACTCCCTACCTCAGGCACCTCAGGGTGAGCCACATGTGGAACCAGGTACACAGCTCGTACATGTATCACTCAACTCAGAAATAAAATGGGGAAAGATAACATCCTCCCTGGCATGGTGGTGGAGAGGTCAAAGCAGTTACCTACCAGACACCTAGTGGATCTTAGCTCTCCAACTTCTGTAGCCTCAGGCCTTTAGGCTCAGCCCTTGGGCCAGATGACTGGGGGAATGGGGCTCATCTTCCAGCTGCCCTAGACCCCAGAGCCATGGAATGCCTCCCTTCTATTTCCCCATGAAAAATCTGTTAAGTTCTAAAATCCACCCTCAATACCTGCTGTTTCATCCCCTCCTCTATTCCTACAGACCATCCTGTTTCTGGTCTGGACTATAGCAGCATCTAATCCAGGGCTTCCAAACCCGTGGGCCACAGGTATGCTAGAGTCCTATCACCTCAGCTTCAGGGCAGCCAGACCAGGTGTGGGGAGGCTGGAGCCTGTGGACCAGGATTTTTTCAGCCTTGTGAAGCCCCATTTGGTGTTCCTACTATGGAATTCAGATGTCATCATTTCTAATGTTACTTCTATATGGAAAATTGGGGAAGCACCCATATTGCAAGGACCCCCTTCTGCCCACTCAGCCCAAACCTAAGTGCCAGGGCCAGATGCATGGAGTCCAACTATGACAGTGTAGCTCACCTTCAGAAAGGTGATCAAGATTCTGCATGACATAAAAGTTACTTAAAGCCACATTCTGGCCACAAGGCAGCTGAGAAAACCCCCCTGTCCTCATAGTGTGGGCCTGTAAGTTGAGACATATGGAGATAGCAGCCTTGGAGGACTTCTCCTGAGGGGTAGTTCTTACTCTCTGCAGCATACAAGCAAAACACACTGCACTTGTGCAGAATGCAGAGTCCAGGGCCTCCTCTCCTGCCCCCACCCAGCGTGCAAGCAGACCCAGGAGTCTGCATTTTAGGAAGCATGCTGAGTACGGATGCAAGTGTTTCCCAGACCTTACTTTGAGAAACTCTGTTCTGATGACCTCAGCTAACTGCAAATTTCCCCCAGTTGGCCCAAAAGTTGAAACACCAGCACATGGCCAGGAATTAGCTGTAAAAAGCTGTTCTTTGGCCTAATCCCTCAATTCAAACATATCACTTGGAAAAATTATCTAAGAATAAGGGATCATTAAAATATGGCAAGTAGTTAAAAGGAAAACCATCTGGGCAAACTCAAGCAGCCTTGAGGAACCAAAATAAATTACTCATACTCAAGAACATTCTCCCACAAAGGCAAACCACATGAAAAACAGAAAATTGACTCCCAAAAAAAAAGGAAAGTCTTGGAATTCTGGAAAGAAATTATTTATAATCTATGACCAAAGCAGCCCCTCGGGCAGACACACACAACAAACTGCTCCGTACAATGTGACAAGATGGAAAGTATATAGAATACATCAGATATGCATGTAGCCAGATGCCACATCGCCAGGGGATAAATGCCCAAGTTCCTCTAGCAGGCTTGTAGAGTGGAGCGAACGTTATCAATGGCACCATTATCTGCAGAGTGGATGATTCAAGACTAGTCTGCTTGGGGCCTGTCCCTTCAGTCAGCTGGATGGACTTACTGGTTATTGCTACCTTTTTTGATCCCCAGATGACGGCATGGTCTGGCTCCCAAGAATACTATGGAAGTATGAGGCAAGTGACATGCATCATTGGATATCCTGACCAACTTGAAAATAGAGATGGCCCCTTCACTATAACTATGGCCTGTTTGAGTCTCCCAGTTGGCAGATGCTTGCCATCCCTGCAGGTTGTAGCTGCCACTCACTCTGTCACCCCCTTTGCACACTGCATGAACCATTTCACCACAGTTCAAAATTCTTCCCAGAACAGGAAGCAGAGTGGAGAGTTCAGGAACTATTCTGGGTGTTAATGGACTATGGCTAAATGGAACCCCAAGAGTGACTGCCGGATTCTTTTCAATGGGACAAAAATTGTTGTCTTTCCTCTGTGCTCAGGGAACAAGAGAGGCCAGAGAAGATGGTTCTTGAAAAAGCAGATCCATCATTTACCAGCACCTCATTAGGGCAGGCTCATGGTGGAACGGGGCACTCAGGGACACAATTTTCCCAAAGGAAATGTGAGGCTTCATGACTCACATCAACTTGAGATCCCAGTGAACTGGATCAACAACAACGATTCAGAGGAGGCTAAGAACTTCCTGAGAACCAGCAGGAAGAAAGGATTAGAAAAGAAACAGGTTCTCAGCTTTAGCTGAGGCTCTGTTTTTAACTCAGATAAAATATCTAGCAAGGCAAGAAATACAGAAGGTTCAATGGCATCCTTTGTGAGTATGATGATACACACCTTGGTCAAATGCAGGCAGATCAATAAATGTCTTAAGAGCAAAAGACATGAATCACACAGGACTCCAGGGCCCAGGTAGTACCAGCAGTCAAGGCCCAGAGGGTCCACATGGCCACTAGACCAGGAGCTGGAAACAAGCATGGCTGGCAGAATAAAGTCTGCTCTTCACAGACCTGAGAGCAAGCCCAGAGAAAGGGCCCGGCCAGGTCGGCTCAAAGGCCAATTTCCTGAGTCACTGGACTTTAAACCCCACCCTCCAAGCCCAGGGTCTCCTAGAGACTGCAGCAGGGACAAGCTCACATGCAGGTGCTCACGTGGTCCCAGGGAGGAAGTCTAGGAAGATAAAAAGACAGGAAGCCAAACCAGTCATTGCACTTAGCAGAGAAGAGATGCCTGGGGTTACAAGTCACTCTAGGCTTTGACTTGGCTATGTACTCAGGTTTCCTTGACTTTGTAAACACCAATTGATAACCAGCCCACCTACAATGATTTGGTGGGATCTACAATGTGCCTAGCACTGTGCTGCTCCTATTTAGGGACTTGAGT
The DNA here is from genome assembly GCA_004024805.1 of Geosciurus inauris. Classification (NCBI taxonomy): domain Eukaryota; kingdom Metazoa; phylum Chordata; class Mammalia; order Rodentia; family Sciuridae; genus Geosciurus; species Geosciurus inauris. Next base: position 11,266 of record PVHX01006348.1, on the reverse strand, counting down.
CATGAAACAGTCGATGGATGGGAGAGTGTACACTAAATCAATACACTTAAGGTGTCATTATACACTGAGAAGAAAGTGAGGGTGTAAAAGTGCTAAGGCCAGAAAGGGCTGAGCAAGGGTGCAGTGGTCACAGAAGGCTTCCTGGAGGAGGCGGGACTTGTCCCAGTCTGTAGAATCCTGAAGGAGTAGAATGACTGGATGGAGTGAAGGTTCCTTCACAATTCCTGACTGCTCAGAACTGAGTGAGACAATCTACTGCACTCAAGACAGCAGAGGGAAGGAAGAAACAGTGACCCTTGTCACTACTGAATTTCAAGATCACCAAGTTAGCTGGTGGTCAGATAAGCAAAGATCCTGAGCATTGGCAGCACTGCTGGGGGCTCCCCAGAGGTCCCATGGTATCGCTGTCTCGTTACTGCCCTGCTGCTGCTGCAACAAGTTACTGCACCTCTAGTGACTCTAAACAATACAAATTTATCAGAGTTCCTTGATCAGAAGTCTCCCTGTGTCAGCAGTGCTGCTCTCCTTCTGGAGAGTTCCTTTTGTTGCCTCTTCTACCTGCTAGAGGCCACCTGTGTTCCTTCTCTTATGGCCCTTTCCATCTTCAAGGCCAACCATGGCAGGTTGACTCTCTCATCATGTCACTGGGACCTTCTCTTCTGCCTCCACCTTCCACTTAAAGGACCTGTATTAGTTCATTTTTCGTGACTATAATGAAATATGCAAGGCAGGCTGACTTCATAAAGGAGAGAGCTTTACTTAGTTCACAGTTCTGGAGATCTGAGGGTGCCTGGCTCTGATGAGGCCTTCATGGTGGGTGACAGCAGTGTGTGTGTGAGAAAGAGAGATCATGTTGCCCAACAGGAGCCAGAGAACAACTCTGAGGTTGGGCTCAGGGTTTCCTAACAACTGGCTCTTGTGAGAACTCACTCTGGGAGACCAGCATTCTCTTTAGGACATTGTCCCAATGACCTAAGGACCTCCCATTAGGCCCCGCCTCTTAAAGGTACCCATTAGCAACCTTAATTCTATCCACAACCTCAATTGGATATATAATACATTTACATATTTGGGGTATTACGATATGGATATATTTTTGAAGGGGGACATTATTCTGCCTAACACAATTAGCAAGGGCAGAGGATAGAATATATTTTATTTAGCAATTTGTTGATTTGGTTTATAATTTAAGTATTCAGAGTTTCGGTATGTGGCCTCTCGCCCCAGGCCCTCTAAATGCAGGGGTTTGGGTGGAAGTACCCAATAGGAGCCAGAGAGTAATGCCTCAATGACCTAAGGACCTCCCATTAGGCCCCGCCTCTTGAAGGTATACCCAGAGGGTCTCCTGGAGTGAGTTCTCACAAATGCTTGTCCCAAGGGGACTGCCGGTTGAGCAACTCATGTTGGAGCAGAAATGCACTGAGCAAGTATCTTTGGTCAGCACTCCCCCCCTGGATAGTTTCCAACAAGCCCACAGACCATGGGCCTCCAGGAAGCATCACCTTCTTCATCTGATCTCGCTGCAAACCCAGTCCTCTCACTCCCAACACTTTGCTGTGCTTATAATGCCATTCCTCCCAAAGAAGGTCAATTTCCAGTTCTTTTTTTCTTTTTTACTTTTACATAAAAAGGGTGGAGGCAAGGGAAGAAACATCCTACTCATCCCAGCCCAGTAGTACAGACATATCAAAGGATGCCAAGTCGCCCCACCCCCAGGAAACCAGAGTGCAGCTTACATCATCCTGCAGCACATCACTAAGCAACTGTGGGATCAACATCTGTTTCCATGGAGATGTCACATCATTGCCATTCTCCAGGCAGAGTGGAGAAATGCTTCGGGAAGAATGAGTAAGCTGGGTTGTGCCAGAGAAAAACAAAACCTGGTGGCCATGAGTAAGAACTGTCATTGGAGTCAAAGGTGGATGAGAGAGACACTGGAATGAGGAAAAGAGGGGAATGGGTACTGTGTGCAGTTTAGGGGGGACCAAAACTGAGGCACTGAGCACCCCAACATTCTGAATTCTAAAACCCACCCACAGACTCAGGGAGAGGACTCCCCCCCCACCCAGTGCCCAGCACTCCGCGTGTCTTCCCACTAGCTATGCTAGAAGAGGCCAGGGGAGGATGGGGAGATAGGGCTTCCTGGCTAGTGGTGAAGGCTATCCACCTGCAGCCTTCCAGGGGTACTGCCTGAGACTCCCTTGTTCCTGGAGTGTCTGAAACAGGAAAGCCAATGGCTTGTTCCCAGGTTAAGCTGGTTGTCCATTGAGCCACAGACCCAAAATCAGGCCTGGAACTTCTGCGGGAGCCACGTAGCAAGAGCAGCCCTGGAAACACTTATCTGGTGTAGATTCTCACCCACTGTGAGAAAGAAGCTGGTGCATAGTAAATTCAGTAGACACTAGGGGTTAACTGGGACCTTGAGACCAGTGCTTACCTCTTGTTTAGAGATTTTCAAAGGTAAAGTCCTGATGATGTGGCCTTTGCCACCAGAGTTCAAGCAATAGTGATGGATGGAGTGTTTCTGGGAAGAAGATGAGATCAACCCTGTGAAGGTTCTCCTGGCCCTCAGAGTCCACATGAGCACCATGGAAGTTCTATGTGAAGGGACACTGAGGTCAGTGTGGGTATATGCCACAGATTCAACTGGGACAAACATTGGAACCCCCAACTCAGAAGAGAACCGTGAGTGTGCACTGCTGTCAGGGCTGGGGGTTGGCATAGCTGCCCTCTGGAGGGTTGGGACTCTACAGAGTGGATAGTGGGGAGCTGTCCACAAGCCCCAGGAAACCTCCTGTGCCATCTATGCAGCCCTTCCATATCATCAGTACTGCCAATGCTGGCCAGAACCATTCAAACCCAGAATGAAGCCAAGGACATCCCTTCCTTCATCACCCCCAAGGAGGAGTCAGATGAGTGCCCAGTTACTTCTTTGTCCTTCTCGGGACCCTGACCATTGGGGTAGGAACAAGTCTTAGGGGATTGGAGGGATGACGTGGAAAAGGAAGTTCAAAGAGAGAGAGCAAGACAGAGAGTGCTGGAGCATATCTTTCCAATATTTCTAACCAGCCTGGCCGTGAACAGGCCACAAGCACAGCTGAGAGAACCAAGCGAGCTCTAAGTTCAGCCGGAGCAGGAAGTTTTCAAATAAAAGAATTGAATCCTAAATACTGGGATGCAACTGCTCTAGTAAGAAAAAGGAACAGAAATTGGGTGTGGCAATATACTCCTATAATCCCTGCAATTCGAGAGTCTGAGGAAGCAGGAGGATGGCAAGTTTGAGGCCAGCTAGAGCAACTTTGTGAGACCCTGTGTCAAAATGTTTAAAGGGTTGGGTGCTGTGTCGCACACCTGTAATCCCAGTGACTCAGGAGGCTGAGACAGGTGGATCGCAAGTTCAGGACCAGCCTCAGCAATTTAGTGAGACCCTCTCTCAAAATAAAATTTAAAAATGGCTGAAGATATGGCTCAGTGGTAATGTGCCCCTGGGTTCAATCCTCAATACCAAAAAAAAAAAAAAAAAAGATTAAAAAGGACTGGGGAGGTAGCTCAGTGGTAGAGTGCCCCTGGGTTAATCCTTGGTGCCAACACAGAGATAGAGATAGAGAGCGCAAGCCAGCGGGTATAGCAAGTGCTAACACGTGGCCCAGGTGTCATTTTTTTTTTGGTAAATTAGCCATACTGTAGAAATGGGAAAGACAGTTTTCTTTTCTTTTCTTTTTTCTTTTTCTTTGGTACCGGGGATTGAACTCAGGGCTACTCTACCACTAAGCCACATCCCCAGCCCTATTTTGTGTTTTATGTAGAGACAGGGTCTCACTGAGTTGCTTAGTGCCTTGCCGTTGCTGAGGCTGGCTTTGAACTCACAGTTCTCCTGTCTCAGCCTCCCTAAGTGCTGGGATTGCAGGCCTGTGCCACTGCACCGGCTGGCCCAGGTGTGGTTGAGAGAAATCTTAGAAGCTTTTTACATTTTAAAGGGAAGAGAGAGAAGAACAGGAGAGGGCGAGGGAGAGGGAAAAGGGAAAGGACACCATTGCATGTGGTCTAAATATGAAGCATCTGGTCTTTGCAGAGGAAGTTTCACCAGCCCTGTTTGCAGCCTTAGAGGGGAGAGGGTGCAACTATGGAAAACATCAATGAAGAAGTTCCCGATTTTTAACTCTCCTGTGCCACTTGGCTTCTTGCACTCAGCATGGTGGTTTTAAAACTCCTCCCTGCTGAAGAGGGGTAGACAATAGATTTTTCACTGCTGTAAATAAATATGACACGATATCCATTCTCCTGGCAATGAACCCTTAGGTTGCTTCCATGTTTTCACTATAATACTGCTGGGAACATTCTTGTCATGTCTCATGGTGCCCATGAACAAAGTTTCTCCAGGATAAATACTTTCAAGTGGAATTTCTGGGTCAGGGAATGTGTACAGCTCCAACTTTATAAAATATTGTAAAAAAAAAATGGTCAATTTATGCTTCCATCACTGTTTTTTTTAAGCCATCTTTCCTTTACCTCTCCACTTGGTATTATCAGAATTTAACATTTTTGTCAATTGGATAATGCAAAAGAGTAATTCATTAGGGTCTTAATATGCCTTCATCTGAGCACAAAGAGGTCGAGCTTGCAATCTGGGTTCCTTCTATTCATATCTTTTGTATACTTGGGGGGGGGGTTATTTTTTCTTAATTATTTGTGAAAACCCTTTGTGTATTCTGGACATTAACTTTTCAGTTTTATAAATTGTAAATAAAATATGTGGCTTGTGTTTTGCTTTGATTTTGGTGTGTTTTGAACAAAAAGTTGTTCAATTTCAATATAGTCAAAATTTTAAATCTTTCTCTAAAGTTTGTGTTTTCTGTGCCTTCTTGTTTCTTCTTTTTTCTTTTTGTTTTTTGTGGGATTTTGGGGTTTTTTTTGGCCTGTAGTTCTGGGGACTGAACCTAGGGCCTCACACATGCCAGGCAGTGCTTTACCACTGAACTCTATACCCAGCTTTTTCTGGGCCTTATTTTAAAAAAATTTGCCTGTCTCAATTCAATATAAATATATAACGCAGTTTTAAGTTCTGTTTTTCACATTTGAATTCTAATCCATCTGGAAATTATTTTTTTGGTGTGGCAGGAAATAAACTTCATTTTTTTTCCATTCAGATAACCAAATACTTCTATCCTTTGACACTGAGTTGTAATGGCAGTTCTAAAACATATCAAGTTTTCACTTGAATATTGAACTAACCTTGTGCCAATCCCACATTCTGCAATGACAGTACCTTCGAAAGTCTTGACATCTGGTCAGAATACCTCACCCAATCAATCCTCTTCCAAGCTGTGTGGCAATTTTCAGTCTGTTGTTCATCCAATTAGATTCTACCATTGGTTTTCAGGTTCATGTAACACAGTAGGACTTTTATTAGGATTTCATTAGAAATATAGCCTAAGTAGCAGATGATTAGCGTTGTTAGGATGTTGGCTTCTCCTCCCCATGAACATTGTCCATCTTTCTGTTTCTCATGTCTTCTTTAGTGCCTTTCAATGCTTTCTTTCTTTTTTCTTTTCTTTTTTCTTTTTTTGTACTGGGACTTGAACGCAGGGATGCTTTATCACTAAACTATACCCCAGCCCTTTTTATTTTTTTATTTTGAGACAGGATCCCATTAACTTGCCCACGCTGTCCCGAAACTTGCCATCCTCCTGTTTCAGCCTCCCAAGAGGTTGCACCACTGTGGCCAGCTCAATAATTTTTTAAATTATATATGGATTATATATACACATGCTCATGCGCACACAGACACACACGTCTTACACAATTTGATTTGCAGTTTTAGATTATTATGAGATCTTTATAGTTCTACATAGTAGCTGGGTTCATCCTGACAAACTCATACATGCACGGAAATCAATTTCAGTTCGTGATCCTCCACCTCTCCCCTCCCTTTTCCCCTCCCTCTCCCATTCTCCTTCTTTTACAACTTTTGTTAGATTTATTTCCAAGTTAAAATATATTTCTATTTCGTATGCCATTCATAAGGGAGAATAGATAGTTGTCCAGCATGGTCTATAACCCTCTTTCAGAGTGTGAGGTGGTTGCCATGGGATGTGTGGTCCCAATGGGATGGGATCAGAGAAAAGAATGTGGCCTCCCGTTGGGCCCCTCCCCTGCCTTCCACATGGATGCAGACGACTCCACGGAGTAGGGGATGGGAGAAGAATCAGAGTCTCTCTCTCACCAACGACTTGAATGACTTTGAAGCAGCACATGAACAAGAAATAAACTTTGGTTATGTGACACCACTGACTGGAGTTTGATACAGCAATTGGTTTTACCCAAGTAATGCACTTCTTGGGTGAGGTTTTGGTTTTCTTTAAAAATTATCTTTTGTATTCAATGTTTCTGGTGAATAAAAAATATGTAAATATTGTGCGTATGTTCAATTTTTAATTAAGGCAACACCCTCATGTGTCTAATAATTTCTGTTCTCAGATCTTATTGCAGAGTTGTATGATCTATAAAAGTGAGAACTTTGTTTCTTCCTTTCCACTCCTTACTTTTTTATTTACTTTTCTCATCTCACTACCTTGGGCAGGACTGGCTGTTCTCATCTTACCTCCAATCATAACAGAAATCCTTCTTCTGTTTCATCATTAATTATGAAGTTGGCTAGGGTTAGGCATGAATGTCATTGGTTGAGTTAAAGAAGTTTCCCTCTTTTATGTAGCCAATAATTTTTATTATAAATGGATATGGAATCATATCAAATGATTTTTCTGCACCTATTGAAATAACAACATGGGTTTTTCATCTGTGTAGTGAATTATTATTAATCCTCTAATATTAACTCATGTTTAAAATCCTGGGCTAAACTTGGTCATGAAGTATTCCTTTTTACACATTAATGAACTTCTTTATCAATATTTCATTCAATGTTCTCTCTCTCCTTTTTTTTTTTTTGTTACTGAAGATTGAACCCAGAAGCACTTAACCCCTGAGCCACATCTCCAGCCCTTTTTATTTTTTAATTTTGAGGCAGGGTCTTGCTAAATTGCTTAGGGATCCACTAAGTTGCTGAGGCTGACCTCAAACTTAGGATTCTCTTGCCTCAGACTCCCAAGTTACTGGGATGAATTATACGTGTGCACCACCATGCCTGGCTTCTCCTCTTGTTTTAATAGCAAATTTTGCCAGCTTCGTTAGATGAGTTAAAAGAAACTCATTTCATCTGCTTCTCATCTTGAGAACAGTTTGTCTTCTACAAGGGTAAATTTAGTCAAGGTTTGAATGGAGGAGGTGAGAGCATGAATAGCCTATTAAGCTATCTGATGAGAAATTTTTCCTACTTTTATTGGGTTATTATTTAATTTATTTAAAAGTATATTCAGATTTTATATTTCTCCTTGAGCAATATTCTATTTATATTTTTGTGATAGTATCTATTTTATATAAAATCCAATTCACTTAAAATTGTTCAATCTTTTAAAAATCCTTTTACTTCTTTGAGTTTTTATTTTTATATGTCTCTTTTGCATCCTTATATCTTTTTTGTTTCTTGTCAATAAAATATAACAGAATTTTGTTCTTTCAAAGAATCCAATGACTTCCATTTTAACCAGCAAGTTTGGCCCATTTACATTTAGTTAGATGATTGATACATTCAGATTATTCTCTAGCAAAGACATGTTGGTTTCTGAATATACTGCTTTTTAATTTTATTTCATTTTTTCAAAGCTTTATTGAGACATAATTGACATACACACAAATTTAAAGTGTACAGTTTAATAAGTTTGACAACAGTGAACATACCCATCACTATCCACTATTTCCTAATTCTCCTTTGTGATTTCTCCTCCCTGCCTTCCCGACCCATATCCTTGAGCAAACACTGATCTGATTTTTGTCACTATGAACTCATTGGAATTTTCTAGAATTATATAAATGTAATCATTAAATATACACTCTATGTTGTTTAGGTTCTTTGATTTAGCATAATTATACTGATATTCTCACATCTTCATTACTTTTTACTGTTGAGTCATATTCCATTGTATGAATATAATTTGTTTATTCATTCACCTGTTAAATGGACGTTTATTTTTTATTGGTGCATTGCAATTAGACATAATAATGGGGTCCACTGTGCCATAATCATATGTGTGCATAACATAATTTGATCAATCTCATTCCCCAGTATTTTTTTCCTTCCCATTTCCCTTCCCTTGATCTGCTTGCTATACTCTACAGATCTTTCTATTATTTGTCTAATGTACATTTATTAACAGATATAACTGTTATGCACATTTGTGTACAAGTCTTTGCTACAGACATGTTTTCATTTTTCTTGGTAAATATCTTAGAGTGCAATGGGTAAATCACATAGATGTATGTTTGGCATTTTAAGAATCTATCAAGATGTTTTTCAATGTGGTTGTGTTATTTTATATTCCCACAAACAATGTAGAAGAGTTCCACCTTCTTCTGCATTTTCACCCAAACTTGGTACGGTCAGTCTTATTATTTTGACCTTTCCAATAGATGTGCAATGGTATTCTACTGTAGTGATTTTAATTCGCAGTTACCTAATGACTGGTGGTGTTTAACACCTTTTCATGTGTTTATTGGCCATCCATCTATCTACTTTGGTAAATTGTCTGTCGTTCAAGTCTTACTCCAATTTTTAATTGGAGTTTTGTTTTCTTATTATTGAGTTTTGAGAGTTCTTCATATATCCTATATACAAGTGTTTTTTTAATCATATCTTTGATTTGCAGGTATTCTCTTCCAATCCGTGGCTTGTCTTTTTGTTTAACAGTCTTTTGAAAAGCGGAGGTTTTAATTTTGATGAAGTCAAATTTATCAATTTTTTTCTTTTATTGGTTGTGCTCCTAGTGTCATATTTTAAAATTTATTTGCCTAATCCAAACTTATTAAGATCTTCTCCTGTGTTTTCTCTTAGAGATTCTATAGATTTAGGCATTATTTTTAGGTCTTTGGTTCATTTTGTGATAATTTGTAGATATGGGGTGAGGTATAGATTGAAGTTTGTTGTATACATAGGCATATCCCATTGTTCTAGGGCATCACAAAGTAGAAACCTTATTCTCTATTTAATTTTCAGTAGCTTCTATTGCTAAATCTTGAAGCACTCATTCACAAGTTCTTTACCATGACCTTCCAACAGATGCTTTTTTTTTTTTCGGTACCAGGAATTGAATCCAGAGGCACTTAACCACTGAGCCACATCCCCAGCCCTTTTTTATATTTTATTTTGATATAGGGTCTTGCTAAGTTTGCTGGTTTTGAATTCTCCTGCCCGAGCCTCCCGAGCTGCCGAGACCAAAAGATGCTTTTAAGAAAACCTGGGAAAAGGCAGATGACCTTACATGAGTGGCAACGAGCTTGAAATTTGGCTTATCCACCACCACTGGAGAGCAGGCACAAAATTCCACTTACCAGACCCTTACCTTTTACAAGAAAAAATGTCTTAAGACATCAGAAGGACAGGAAACCAAAAGTTCAGGCAACAAGCCACTGTCCCTGGATGAAGGTAAGAGCAAAAATCATTTGACAGTGGGGGAGGGGTAGAAACCCTGCTCCCTGACTCCTCCTGGGAACTGGTAAGAACTCACTCAACAAGAGCCACACTGACACTAAACAGAGGTCTAATAGTACTGGGTCTGGAGGAAAGGTGAGTCAGGAAGCTCTCCCTGCCCGAGATGCCCCACAGGGTGTGATGTGAGCTATGGATGCTACAAAAGGGAGAAGAAAGGATAATGAAGGTCAGGTGCACAGATCCTAAGATCAGGTCAGAGAACCATGAGCCCCACCTGCTTTCAACATAATCCTCTTTCTGAGTAATAAGCAATAAACAGTCTATCTGTTTGGGCAAGAGAGACCCCTCTGTGGTGCTAGCAATTGGCAGCCTGTGATGGACTGTAGCTCAGCTGTTGTGATTGAGACACAGATATCTATTACATGAACAAACGCACACTTAAATTAGTTTGCAGCTTGTTTACATACTAAGTTAGGTTGCAGTTTGCTAGGTTGGAACTCAAAGTCCAGAAGCACTTTCAAGTCAAATTCAGTTTAACAGGACTCAGAGAAATCACATGAGTAACCAGTACAGCCAAGACCATACCCAGTCTGGTAAACCCAAGTCAAAACCTTAACATGCCCACTGGCTTATTCCAGCAGCCGCCTTGGCCAAAGACTGGGAGGTTTAAATTCTGCCTGGACTCTGCAGGAAGGGAGATTGGCAGGGAAGGGAGGTTCTGGATTTTGTGGAGGCAATGAATCCAATCACTTATTGCTGAAAGGGACCAAAGGGCCCAGAGAGATAGGATCCCTCCTCTTTGTAGAGGTCTCAGCCTGCCCACCAGCATGATCCAGCACAGAGTACACCTTGCGCCACACCTCTCTGGCTCTGCTCAGCTCTGACCTCACCCCTTGCTTGGCCTTGATAGCATCTTCCATCTGCCTGGGGCCCTCGCCTGGCACTAATTTCTGCCCCTTCCCTGGCTCCAGTGTTTGATCCCAGCTGTCTATAATGCAGGCCCTGCCTCCTCAACACTTGATGCAACATCCAAGAGATGGGTCACAATGGCATCCCCAAGCCCAAGTGTGAGTCCACCTAACAGAGAGTGGACCCATGGGGATGCAAAATCAGGGTCATGCAGATGGATGCAAAATATGCTTACTATGCATTATTTGGTGGAAGAGGGGGTTTGCTCACTGTAAAAAACAGAATAAGAGAGAGAAATAAAGTGAAAACAAATTTTCCTATGATTTCTGACTCTTGTCCCCAGCCTGTCTTCAAGAAGCAAGCCCTATTATTAGTGCCCTGTATATGATTATTCTTTGAAAGTTATCCACACGTGAAATAGCTTATCTATGTGTATAAATAGATCACACACACACACACTTATACATTATATTACATTTTAACACTAAGCAGAACCATTCATACTCTTGTTCATTCAGTTATTTTAAATGGACTCAATGCTAAAGATACAAGGAACTAAACCAAGTCCAGCCCTGCATCCACAGCATCCTGTGCAGATGCAGACGGTCAACAAATAGATGTAAAATTCACAGGACCAGGAGAAGATGAATTAAGCCACTCGGCAAGGCTTTATTGGAAGGCGAGCCCTCGGACCATTTCCCCGTCCATCAGAGCGGGTCAGGAGAAATGGCGCCGGAGATTCCGTGCTTAGAGAATTTCAAGAAAACCCGGTCAGGAAGGGGAGGGGTTGGGTACAGGAAGAGAAGGCCATAGTCC